>CM024586.1:48463904-48730015 GCA_014182565.1 Eucalyptus marginata | reverse complement strand
CTCCAATAAGTAGAAAAGTGTAGATGGGCTTACAAGACATATCCAATCCTTCCATCAGGCAAAAACATTGGCATCATTGCCATACCAGCAGGGCTTGGTCCTCTTCCATATATCATAGGCTGTGTTGCAACAAGTAGAATTTCAACATCAGTGACATTCCAATAATTAAAACAGATAGCCAGTCAGAGAAGGCAAGAGGGTATTCTAAAACAGCATAAGCCTCTCATTCACAGATTCCTATATTATTGTGCATCACTCAAGATCATGATATGCACAATGCCCACAGAAACAAATTACAGCTTGTGGCTCATGATAAGTGGATTAAGCAGGAAACAAGCCCATATGATTATGGATAAAGCAAAAGGGAAAAGTTCTCTTTTCATACTTGTACTTTCACTTTTCAAGTATATGTATTTTAATTTGTCTAATCAAGTCCTACTTTTACAAAGTTTCTAATCAAGTCCCTCCTACACCAAGTAGGACGGATGTAGTGGCAGATGATGTCGTAGTGCAACATGAATAAAAATTTTCCAACATGGACATGCCAGTGAGCATCTACATTAGTTGAATGTTATCCACATCAGACTCTGGCGTTGTCTAAATTGGCTAAATTTGTCTACACAAAGGGCATCCGCATATTTTATTTGCAAAATTACATCCGTGAATTGATCAGATTTAGCTTTAGAGGGACTTAATGGAAAAAATTGTGAAAGTAAAAGCACTTGATCAGACATATTAAAAGTACAGGGACTTGGTGTGAAAGTTCGGGACAAAAATAAAGTTCTTCAAAGCAAAAATAGACAACATGCAAATTAGGATTGCAAAACTCCAAGATAATATGAATATCCTTTCAGCCACTGCTGGTTGACTCTCTCGCACTTGAACTTTTGTGAGAGATTGCACAGGTGGGCTGCTTTGCAGGAGGTACTTTGACATCACTCAACAGCAAGCAAAATTTAATATGATAAGACACTAAATAATAATCTGGCATACTGCCAGGCATCCCAACTTTGAGCACAAGAGAGCCAAATTAATAGAGAAACCACACAATCATCCAACTGAGAAAGAAATATAAGAACGACAGAGAACTGATTAGTAAAACTAATCAGCTATAGGCATGTTTCTAACCAGCAGTAGATGTAATAATTATTTTGAAGCAACAGCAATGTCACCACTCAAATGTTAAAGCTGTGTAATACAATCACATCATGACCGGCAGAAGTATCTCAATAAGATAATGGAAGTACTTTGAAAAAACATAGTATAAAAAAGGTCGCTAATAATCATCTACTCCAAAGAAACTAAATTAAACATCTCAACAAAACTAGAAGTTTTCTTACTTGTGCAAAGCCTGCTGCACCAAAGCCTCCTCCTAGAGAACCATATGCACCCCCAGGTAGACCATAACCAACACGGAGTGGATAACTTGGAAGAAGGCCTGTCTTCTGAGAAGATGGGCCTGCTGCAGACTTCTGATCTACTTGTGGCTTTGCAAGAGAACACTCCAGGACTTGTCCTAAATTAAGTATGAAAGCAAGTGCGAACTTAATCATTTAGCCAAGAAAAACATAAAGGGTATGCACAAGGAAGCAAAAGTTACCATCGAGTTCATATTTTTCTGTGTTCTTCAGTGCTTTCATGGCACTGGACCTCTCCCCAAAGTGTACAAAGCCAATCCTATTTTTCTCTTGCCCAACTTTTGCTGGTGGCAGAACTATTTTGGTTATCTTTCCATGGTGCTCAAATAGCTTCTTTAATTGATCTTGTGTCACATTCCTGGGAAGGTTCTTCACATATACTGCCTTCACCTGCAAGAGATGAAGTTAAAAGTTGAACTTCAATTAAATATTCAGCAAGAGATACTAAACCAATAATGTCCAGCATGAGTGAAACATGATGTGCATGAGTGGAACATGATGTACTTTTCATTGTCCCATTTCAGATGATAGCTATTTGACAATCAAGCACCAGATGCAGGTAAATACTAGCTTAGTTGCAACCCCAATGCCAAAGAAATAATATCTCTAATGCTTTTTATAAAGGGATAGACTAGGGCCAATGCTTTACCATAGTGTGTCCAAATCATCTGTTCTTCTCCTCCTTAGACTTTAAAACAAAAGACCGAAACTCATCCTCTTGTCATCCATAGATAGTATCCAATAAGCAAGCCCCAAGTACTCAGTAATTGCTTCTTTGCTTTGTTATCTATACTTTGTGGCCAATAAGACCAAAAAAATTTGCACAGCATGACCACGCACCTCATCAAGACTAATAATCAGGGGAATGATGAGATGCCATAAGGTCAGAAGTGCTATTCGTACCAACTGGAGCCAAAGTTTTAATTCTCTCCCTCTCCCTCTCCCTCTCCCCCTATATGTTACAAGGCATTCACCCTTCAAGATGAAATCAATAATATGAATGACATGGAGAAATATGCATATAGTGGGGAAGCACAACTCATAGACAAGTCAGCACTGTAATCCACATAATAAACAAAAGCAACTTAGGCTTCAATAATCAAATCTATCCACGAGATGGTGTGCAGTTGATTGTTCAGATCCAGTCTCATTCATTGCCAAAACTCCTTTCCTCCTTTTCAATTTTCATTTGGTCTCACTAGCTCCACCAGTACATACCTACTAAAGTACACAAAATGTGACTCACTAGTCACTAGGTGGTCCCAGAGCTTAACAAGATTAAGGCAATATGATCAAATTTATCTGGACAGCTATGCATCCAACCCCTTCTCCACACCCCCCAAAAAAAAAAATAAAATAAAATAAAATAAATAAAGAAGCAAACAAGGAAAAAGAAGTCATCTCTCTGGGTGCGTTTGGGATCTGCTTTGGGAAGGGGCTTTGGGTGTCCAAAGCCCATTTGGCAAATATCTCTCTCTCTCTGATTTACTTGGGCAGTAGCTGAGGATCTTTCTTTTCCAGCCGATATATAATGGTGATGTGTGTAGGACACTCTAAGAGATAAATTAGATATGAAATCATACACAAGAAGAACATAAAAGAATTAAAAATGCATTAAATGTCCTCAATCTCGATATTATCAGAATATAGATAAATTAGATTGGTATCATGGCAAACCTGAGAAGAAGCAGAAGAATCAGAATTTTTAGGATCAGCCCAGCTAACAGTAGGAGCATTTTTGTCCAGCTTAAACTTTGGATTCATCATCTTCTGTCTAGAATATTCAGCACACGCATGGTTGTGATAATCAATAAAAGCAAAGCCACGATTATTGCTAGTATTCTTCAAATCCTGTCAAGGAAAACAGTAAGGGAAAATAAACCAGATTGTAAAGTTTCATATAGGAAGGGGGGATAAAATTCCACATGCAGCAAAGGTGGTACAAGCAGAACTTGGGAAGCACAGCTTATCATGTCATGCTCCAGATCTCACTAACCTTCACCAACTCTATACCAGTCACGCCAGGTCCAATCTGTGTGACAACTTTCCTCAGATCTTCATCTCCCCAGCTCCTAGGAACATTACCAATAAATAATCGATGCTTTGCTTGCGACGTTGAACATTTTATTTTCTTACCCTGAGTAGCATATGAACAAAGTTGTATTTGAGTGGTCCTCAAATTTCTCACAATCATAACAACGAGAAGGAATGAAAAGAAGAGTTTACCATACTATTTCAGTAATTATTTCTTTCAATTTTCTCGTTGGACATTTTGGTTTTCGGCCTTATGCCTACTGTTTGCTTTTGTCAAGATAGGGACTATATAACATGGCCATATTGTTTTAGTACCTTAAAATCAGACTCATTCAGCTCCTCAATGGCTTTGGATGCCAATTCCACATTTCTAAAAGTAACAAAGGCAAATCCCTTGTTTTCAGCTGAATCTTTGGCTTTCATAATCCGGACCTACAGCCACAGATGAAGGTATAAATTTCCATTATCCTCAAAGAGGACGCAGAAAGGATATGTTGTAAATAACTGTGGAGTTCACATCTTATTCAAAAGAAAAACAGAGTAATGAGGCTCACCTCAGTAACTTCTCCAATGGACTCGCAGAAAGTTCTCAGATCCTCCTCTGAAGCATCATGAGGTATACCGCCGATGTACACTTCAGAACCATGAGGAGGAAGGGCAAGAAGTTCATCATGTTTTTTCTTCTCGTCCTCATCCACAACCATTGTATCATTGCCATCGAGCGTTTTATGGGCATTAGTCGCATTGGCATTATCATTATTATCCTCCTCCTCCTCCACCTCCTCCTCCTCCACTTCTTCTTCTTCCACTTCCACCTCTTCTTCTTCTGCCTCTTCCTCTATCTCTTCCACTTCCTCCTCTTCTTCTACTTCCTCATACTCAACCTCTTCATCCATTTCCTCCTCAGGATCATTCTCTTCTTCAAGGTCAACCCTCTCATCAGATTCAACTGGCTTTTCCGGCTCAACTGGCTTAGTAGCTGATGATGCATTTGCCTTTGCCCTTGGCATTCTAGGTATCTAACAAGAAAAGCTTGCAAGGCAACTGTGGAGAAGGCAAAGGGTCCAGAAGAATCCATGGGAAGAAGAATATAAATATCGAAAAGAAGAAAAGCAATAAAGGTGATAAGGAAGATCAGAAGAGCATCAAACTCAATTGAGCCAGTGTTATGAGATACGAAAGGGAGTGTTGCCACGTGAAAGAGTTATTATTGGAGATCATGCTAAAATAAGTAGGACTCAGTAGAGTCAGGCAAAATTGATGTCTGAATGACAAAAATGGATAGTAAAGGTCGGTGCAATTTCAAGAAATGAATCTTGAACAGAATGAGAATGCTGCAAGAAAGGTGATGACAAGTTTAGGTGTTCCCATCATACTCATTTGAGGGGCAAGCATCAACCCCATAACAAAATTAAGAATCAAAGAATCAGACGAGTTCAGAAGCTTGTAAGGAGACAGCCATGGTGCTTGAAGGTAATAAAAGATTATGAGACAATGTTAATGAGATAAGCCGTCCACGATTCTATTTAGAGCCACTCAGATAATAAGGAAGTGACTGTCCCAACAACTAGGAGATTCAAGCCAGGACAACTGTCCAATCTCACACAAATAATACCAGTTCCAAATTAAACGTACCAATCTGAGCACCTTCCTGCAATAAGTTGATAAGGACTAAGATTGGTGTGTACACGATATGCCAAAGTTACTATCAGATAGAATTTCGATGTTCAAAAAATAAAATAAAACGTATCATATTCTTTGTGAAATCAGAATTTCTTGCAAGTGATATAACATGTTGGAGTGTATCGTGACATTATTTTGGTATCGCAGCAATTGCATACAAAGGCCCCTTAACAACATAATTAACATAGTTGTAGAATGGTCGAATTCTCATAGAATCTTAACAACACATGACAATTGGGTGAAACCGTGAAAAAGGCTGACTATGCAAGGTTTCTAAAAGAAAAACAACCTAGATTGCTCACACAATCCCCAAAATAATAACCAGTGGCCTCTGAAACCCACTGTTATTGGCGATACCCAACTTACAGCATGCAAGAAATTACTGATCGAAAGAGAAGAAACAAATAATCCACATTCAGACAGAGTGACAACAATTCAATGAAACTCATCCCATTTCTTTTCTATTAGGTAATCCATAAGATAACCATATTTTATCGACGGGAACGAGTTTCAGTATCGGCGGCATCCATAATTAGGATTCCAATTGATGAACATCTAAACATCCCATGTACCGCGGGATGCTATGGGACGAGTTCTTCTTGTTTCTCCTCGCGACAATAAATGACCTACTTAACTCGGCAATTAGCTCTTTTATCGCATGCCCGAGATTACATGTTCATCGTCATCAAACATCAAGCACTGGTTTCGTTGTTCGATCAAAGATGCCGCCAGAATTCACCGAAATAATTTTATTTTATTTTTTTAAAAACACCGACCCCCATTTCCCCGATGATAAAACCCTCAAATTGAACAGGCCCAAGCGTCACTATCAAGGGGAAACGAGTTCTTCCCCACCACAAAACGACCCGCTCCCAAGATCTAACAGTTAGGGCCGAGCATCATTCCGACAGAATCCGCACGGAAAAATCCCCAAAATACTCCGACCGCGCGCGCGAAATCGAGCTCGACCGAGTTGCATTTTCCCTTTGATCCGCGAATCGGAAAGCGAAACCGCGCGGGCGTCCGCTAAACGGAGAAAGCGACGCCACGTCTCACGCGCACGCGATTCAGAGACTCCACAACATCATGCGAACAGAGAGAGATAGAGATAGAGAGAGAGGGAGGGAGGGAGAGTATACCGTATGGCGAAAGCTGAGGGAGATTTAGGGTTCGAGGTAGGCGAACGCGAGTGGAAGCTGGAGTTCGACCCTGACCCTCGCGCTCTCTCTCTATCTCTCCCTCTCTCTCTCTTCAATTTCGAGACGACCACCAGCGTCGACTCTCTCTCTCTCCTCTCTCTCTCTCTCTCTCTGCTGTTTTCCGTCCGATAAAATAATAAATTCCCATTTCCCTTTTCCAGAAAAGGGTCGTACGATGGATTCTGAAATGAAAGAGTTGATTCCTAGATTGTGATTCCATTATTTTGTGGAAAAACAGAGAAGGTTAGTGATTTGTATTGCTTGTAAAAATAAATAAATAGAATATATTTTTATCTTTCGTAAAAGTAGGGCTCGACATAAATACTAACTTTTCTAAAAGATTTAAGGAATATTCTCATGACTTATGATTTCCTATAAATGATCGTGACTTGGAAAATAGAACTTCGTGTTTAAATTGCAAATACATTTGGGAACTATTTATGGATTTTGAATCCACAATCATTTGTAATAATTGCCGTTGGTGGGATATAAAACTTCCTACAGACTTGCGTTGTTACACCATAACATCCATTTACCGGAAACCATAACCATTGACTCTAATACCATTTTATTGAGGATGTAAAGTAGAAGTCGATACATTTATTTGTAGAGATCACCAAGAAATAGCCCAAGCTCGAGCCCGTTAGCATATCCAATTTGGTCCATCTTCACTTTAAAAATTTAGTTAATGAAGTTATGAATCAATTATGATATATTAATTGTTATACATCACATCAATTATCCGATATGATATTTTCTAATATAACTCATTCATACGTACATCATGATGCTTATCATGTGACAGGTTTTAAAGTCTATCAAGGTCCCATCTATATTCTTAATTAAAGGATTAGAATGAATCATCACTTCTAATAACTAACATTTATCACGACAATCCAAGATCAGTAAAGGACAATTTTATAGCCTCATTAATTAATTCGATCCACCACGTCCTTAGAATTTTGGAACCTTCAACTTGTTTTTTTTCGCTTGTTTTAACTTGAAATTCAATTTGAATTCCTTTAATGCACCGCAATCATGATCATTATATTCAAGTTTGTGTCGTTTCAACAAGTCTAGGTCATCACAAAATATAGCTTGAGTTTTAATGAAGTACACAAGAAATTGAGCCGGAAAACTATACATGACAAGAAATTACAAAATGGCCCGACATAAATTTGCTCGCCAATAAGAAACAACGTGCATATTCATAGAGATAAAATATATCCATTTACTCCATCTTCCAATATCTTAACTTCCATTAGAAAAAAAAAATGTTCTAATTCCAGTTGAATCACACATGTACATTGGAAACGAGTAATTGTCTGTTTCCGAGCTTTATTACAAAATATTTTTAAAAATTAATTTGAAATTACACTAACAAACTAATCCAATTTTTCTTTTAAAATTTATTGTGTGGTCATTTGTTAGTCATTTAATCAGATAATTAACCTAAATGTAGTGCTTGCATTTGGAAATGATATTTGATTTCAAAGAAAAATGAAATTTCGAAAAATGAGAAACTTTCCCGATCTATTCAACTCATGAAGAATAGCAAGTTGCATAAATTTTAGTAACCACCCGATGTCACGATAGGAGAAACAAGCTCTAGCTAACGTGGAAAATAGAAAATGAGTAAATGTTTGTCTTTGAGCTTTATTACAAATTATTTAAAAAGATTAAATTTGAAATTACGCAAACAAATTAACACGATTGCTTTTTCTTTTTTATTTCTTGCATAGTTGTTTGTGTGGTTATTTCATATGATAATTAATCTAAATGTAGTGCTTGCATCTAGAAATGATATTTGATTTCAAAGAAAAATGAAAACTCGAGAAAATGAGAAACTTTCCCAACTTGTTCAGCTCATGAAGAGCGATGCGTTTTGTAAATTTTGGTAACTACCCGATATATATCCTGATAGGAGAAACAAGCTCCAACTGACGTGGAAAATAGAAAATGAGTATCTATCTCCAAGCTTTATTACAAAATATTTAAAAAGATTTAATTTGAAATTACATTGACAAAAAAATCCATTTATTTTTTTAATTTATTGCATAGTCGTTTGTGTGATCATTTTATATGATAATTAATCTAAATGTAGTGCTTGCATATGGAAATTATATTTGATTTTAAAGAAAAATTAAAAGTCGAGAAAATGAGAAACTTTCCCAATTTGTTCAGCTAATGAAGAAGAGCGCATTGCATCAATTTTGGTAACTACATGATGAAAAGTTGTGTGGGAACTACTTTACAAAGCCCTTTGGACCTCTAAAGGCTCTTGGGCAAAAGCAAATGTGTTTGCCATTTATTTTTGGGCTACATTCCCCAAATCTTCACAATGCCTAAAAGCTGAGGTAGGTGGGGGTTGCTCTGGCTTTCAAAGAGCATTTCGAGAATGGCCCGGGCACTATTCATCTTCTTCTTCATCAAAGAGGCCGGCAAGATGGGTCGACGGGCAAGAGAGGACGGCGTGGTCGCGACACCTCAGCGACCGTCGCTGACCAATGGCGGAGGTCGCGCGCCTAGGTCACGGAGGTCGCGGAGGTCGCTTGGGTCGCGGCGCGCGACCTCCCCCACCTCGCCACGACCCAGATTTGGTTCACCCGAGGTCGCCTGGGTTGCGGCGGTCACAGAGGTCGCCTGGGTCGTGGCAACAGCTCGCCGCGACCTCCGGCAACCCACGACCTTGCCGCAACCCAAATTTGGGTCGCGGAGGTCGCCTGGGTCGTGGCGCGTGACCTCCTCCACCTCGCCGCGACCTCGGCGACCCACTACCTCGTCGCAGAGGTGGCCAGAGGCATCGCCTGATGGAGGGTCGGGCAACCCACGACCCTCGCTAGAGGATCGCCCGATGCACTGCGACCTCCACCGAGGCCGCGCGATCTGGGCACCGCTCGTCGAAGGGTTGCGCAACCCTTGGGACCGCCTACCTCGCCAAATGGCTGTGTCGACTCCCCGCCCTTCACCGGACCTGCCTCCTGCTTCGGCAACTACTTGTTCTGGCCGACCAACTCTTTTTATTTGTTTATTTACTTATTTATTTATTTTTTAATGAATAACAAAAGGCTTTGCAAATATAATTCCCCCAAACATCATTTTACTCAAAATACTTCACAAAGAGCTTTCAAATTATAATTTACTAAACACAGTTTGCATTTTGGAAAACACCTTTAACTCAAAGGCCTTTGTATTTTCCCAAAGACTTTCCCCAAAAGTCTTCCCAAACGCACCCGATATCCTAACAAGAGAAACAAGCTGAGATGTGGATAATAGAAAATAAGTAATTGTCTGTCTCCAAACTTTATTACAAAATATTTTAAATATTTAATTTGAAATCATACTAATAAATTAATCCAATTTTTATTTATTTATTGCATAGTCATTTGTGTGATCATTTCATATGATAATTAATCTAATTGCAGTGTTTGCATATGGAAATAATATTTGATTTCCAACAAAAATGAAAATTCAAGAAAATGATAAATTTTCCCAATCTGTTTAGCTCATGAAGAACGGCGCGTTGCATAAATTTTGATAACTACCCGATGTCCCAATAGGAGAAACGTGCTCTAGCTGAAGTGGAAAATAGAAAATGAGTAATTATCTGTCTCTGAGCTTTATTACAATATATTGTAAAAGATTTAATTTAACATTACACTAACAAAAAAATCCAATTGCTTTTTTTTTTTTTTTTAATTTCTTGCATAGACATTTGTGTGGTCATTTCATACGATAATTAATCTAAATGCAGTGCTTGCATGTGGAAATGATATTTGATTTCAAAGAAAAGTGAAAATTCGAGAAAACGAGAAACTTTCTCCATCTATTTAGCTCATAAAGAATGGCGCATTGCATAAATTTTGGTGACTACCCCTGATGTCCTGGTACGAGAAACGAGCTCCAGCTAATGTGGAAAATAGAAAACGAGTCTCCGAGCTTTATTACAAAAATAGATTTAATTTGAAATTACACTAACAAATTAATCCAATTGCTTTTTTCCTTTAATTTCTTGCATAGTTGTTTGTGTGGTCATTTCATATGATAATTAATCTAAATGCATTGTGTGACATCCTCGATCCAACCCCAATTTTCAAAACGAAATTACAGCGGTGGCCAATATTCAAAGTGGGATTACAATGAGGATCGGTAGATCACGGAAAAGCCAAGAATGCCACTTTTGGGTGAAAATTCGAATTTTCATTCGCAAATCGCAAAAATTTGGAAAAATGGAAATGGATTACAGACGAGAACCCATGTGGGCTCAATGGGCCTCACGCTCAAGGATGGGCGGCCCAGAGAACCCACTTGCCAAAGGATTCCATGGCCATCCGAGCCCACTTTGGCTTATGCAAAACTCCACATTAAAGTGCTCCCACGTGCTTGAATATTGTCATATTTTGGTGTATGTCCCATTTGACCTTTCTAGAAGCTTGAGACAAATAGGACAAGAGGGATAAGCATGTAAAGGGGATGCCCACGAAGGATAAGAAAAGAGAAAATGATGTCACCTTAAGCCTAGCCTACTTTCCTAATTTCCTATGTGCATATTTAAGGGATTAATAGCCTTGGATTCACTTTCTTCATAAGTTTTCTCCTCCAAGCAATTACTAGGTTATGAGGATTTTGGGGGATTGCAAGTACGTCCCATTAATGGCGAAATTTTTTTCATTCTCTCTCTTCATTCCCTTTAGATCACACAGCCACACTCTCTCTCCCTCTCTTCTTTCACTTTTTCCTCTCATTCCCTCAATCCCTCTCCTCCCTTTTGCTAGTTGAACCCCTCACCTCTTCTTTCTCTTTGCAAATCAATTCTCTCTGATTTCCTCCCTTGGATCTCACTTAACCGCCCATCGTCCATTGTTGAGGTCGCTGTTCTGGCACCATCGTCCTCATCACTATGCTGAGCTTGGGCCATGAGTGGTGACCGCCCGGCCCTCATGCCGCCGTCTCTCTCTCT
Source organism: Eucalyptus marginata (assembly GCA_014182565.1). Classification (NCBI taxonomy): domain Eukaryota; kingdom Viridiplantae; phylum Streptophyta; class Magnoliopsida; order Myrtales; family Myrtaceae; genus Eucalyptus; species Eucalyptus marginata. The sequence continues at coordinate 48,718,721 of CM024586.1, read as the reverse complement.
CTTCCCTTCGGTTTGCATTGCCACGAGCCTGAAAGCCATTTGCTAGCCCTTGCCGCCGCCATTCCCAGCCAAGGTCACTGTCCACAGCCTTGCAGTGGGCTGTTTGGAGGACGACCAGCCATCATGCCCTGCCACCCATTTGTTGTCACTTGCCGAGCTTAGATCTCGGAGTGAGTGGCTTTCTAATCATCATTTAGGGTTACGATTGCACTTATAACTAGGATTAGTATTATATTAAGGATAAGTGATGATTTGCTTATGTAATAAGTGGGTTTAAGTGATAGGTTATCGTGATAGGCCATTTTAATATTCGATGAGTTATTGTGATAGTTATGCTTAAATGCCATAGACATTTGCCAAATTCCTCTAAGAATATGTGGAAAGGTAGCATGTTGAAATGTTTAAGTGATGTTATGATGTGATATGCTATGAGATAGAAGCATGACATGGTTGCATGTACATATAGTATGAATATCACACACTCATGCATCAATAATGAGGAAGATATTAAGTGGTGGTATGTTCATGTGATCACTTAAATACCCTGATGCGTATGATTATGCGGGGTGATGAAACTGTCCTGATGCGTATGATTATGTGAGACAATACTTGATTAAGTTCGGATGCCCCCACGTCAATAGGATGCCGTTCATGAATGGATTTTAGAACGAAACTCTTTAATTGGAATGCCATCCTGAGGCATATACATAACACATGGGATGATGCCATGCCTGATGAGGTGGGACAATGCCCGATTATACCAAAAGACCGTTGACCTTTGGGTTGGTCGTGGCCCTAAGTGGTTGTAATAATCTTATATATATATATATAACGTGTATAAGGAAAATATTTGATTATGTCTAGATTTTTAAATGGTATTTATGCATGATTATGAGACATTGCATGTTCTTATTTATGCATCAAAGTATATGATTTATTGTAAGAATTACTTGTATGCTTATATGATGATGGCTTTGAGAATGTGAGATGACTGTTCATGTTAATAGTTAAGACAAAGCAAGGGTTTTGTTATTGATTTACCATCGATAGATAACTTGCACATTTAGGGCAACTCCGAGGTGAATTACCTCCTTAGGCGAGGATTATGGAGCTTATTCACTGAGTTTTATCTCGTTGTTGTTGTTTAAATGTTTTTAGACCTGAAGCATGTCTAAGCCCATTCACCACATTAGGTTCGGAGGTCCCTATCAAGCAAAGTCAGGAGGTGATTAAGTATCTCATCAAGGGGACGAAGCGCTCACTATGAATGTTTCATGACCACCATTTGGATAGATGAGGGGCTTCAAAACTTAGTTCCTCGTCGTTTCATGGCCCAGCACTTATGGGTCAAGGAGGACTTGTATGGCTCCATCCGAGGCTTTGACGGGTCTCTAGATGCGGCGGGAACTAGATATGGGACACAATGGAGCTAGATGTGCTAGACGAAGCTGTGTCTGATCCAGAGGTTGATCTTGACCTGATTACCAATTCAGAGCCTTGGTACATGGAGTCCTTAGGGTGCTAAGTGGTAGTGAGGTGCATCACTTTTTGAAGTCACCCTCATAATAGTAGAGGCATTGGGCTTACTCCCAAAACCCTTTTGGAAGTGTGTGGCCGCGCTTTTGAATATATATAAAGTGCGTGAATGGTGGGTGATGCATAAGATGTATGTAAGTCTGATGTCGTAATTATATATATAAAAGTGTGTTTTATGCTATCTTTGTTCTAAATGGTTGAGTGATTTGTTTCTAATTTTGCTTGCATATAATTAACGATAACACAAATGGGTTAGCGATACCTTCTAGGACGTCGCATTCAAATGGCTAAGTGAACAAGAGTTATCGCATACCTAAGGGTCAACGTGTGACACAGTGCCTGCATATGAAAATGATATTTGATTTCAAAGAAAAATGGAAATTTGAGAAAATGAGAAACTTTTTCAATTTATTCAGTTTATGAAGAACAACGCGTTGCATAAATTTTGGCAACCTCAATAGGAGAAACAGCTCAATTGATGTGAAAAATAGAAAACGAGTCTCCGAACTTTATTACAAAATATATTTAATTTGAAATTACACCAACAGATTAAAACAATTACTTTTTTTCTTTAATTTCTTGTATAATTGTTTATGTGGTCATTTCATATGATAATTAATCTTATATTTGATTCCCAATAAAAATGAAAATACGAGAAAATGAGAAACTTTCGCAATCTGTTTAGCTCATGAAGAACAACGTGTTGCATAAATTTTGATAACCACCTGATTTCTTGACAGGTGAAATAGGCTCTAGCTGACGTGAAAAATAGAAAATGAGTAATTGTTTATCTCCAAGCTTTATTACAAAATATTTTAAAAGGGTCGATTTGAAATTACAACAACAAAAATTCCAATTGCTTTTTTTTTTTTAATTTCCTACATAATCATTTGTGTGGTCATTTCACATGATAATTAATCAAAATGCAGTGCTTGCATTTGGAAGTGGTATTTGATTTCAAAGGAAAATGACAATTCGAGATAACAAGAAACTTTCCCAATCTATTCAGCTCATGAAGAATGGCGAGTTGCATAAATTTTGGTAACAACTTGATGTTTTTGAGCTGAAGTGGAAAACATAAAATAAGTAGTTGTATTTCTTCGAGCTTTATTACAATATATTTTAAAAGATTTAATTTAAAATTACACGAACAAAAAAACGCAATTGCTCTTCTTCTTCTTTTTCTTGTATAATCGTTTGTGTGGTCATTTTATAGGGAAAATCTCAAATAGGGACCCATACGCCCTCATTTTCTCAAAAGAGGACTTGAAGTGAAATCTGTCTCAAATAAAGACCTAAAGTGGTCATTTAGTCTCAAAGAAGGACCTCAATTGCTGGCCGGTAAATAGTTACATCCCTGATGCATATTCCGGTGGCCTGATTAGGGTATTTTCGCCCAACTTTTTTTTTTTCATTTTTGATTATCCTGTTCATCATCTTCTTCGAGGCACATCTGCTTTGATTTCCCCCATGAAACAACACACTGCAATTATACATTTCGAAAGGCACCCATTTGCTGCCTTCACTTAGGAATACCAACAAACACCGACCGAGCATACACACCATTATATCCAAAACACGCAGAACCCTGAATTGTTCACTCGAGACGGTAATGACACAAAACAAAGGGGAAGGAAAACGAAATGCCCGCCTTCTTGAGCACCTCTTCTAGTCCGAAAGCCTGGAAATTTGCGCTCGTCGCGCTCGGTTTGGGCGAGCTCAAGACGGAGAAGAGAGCATTGTTATCGGTCTGCGACGGGTTAGCGGGACGAGCTATGAAGGTAGAGAGATGGGTCCGGATGGAGTTGGATATCTTCTCAAGATTTTGGAAGAGACTGAGGAATGGGTTTTTGGACATCGTCAATGAAGGAGTCGGAATGAAACGACAAGAAAGTGAAAATTTGATAACGATTTCCACGCTCCTTATTCATCTTCTTGCCCAATCAAGAACACTAGACTTGGGGAAAGGCCAGCGAGGGCTTGACGCCCATCGCCGGAGTGATCGCGAGCGAGGGCCATTGAGCCCTCGCCAGCCTTTCCCCAAGTCCAGTGTTCTTGATCCGCGTAAGAAGATCAATGGGGAGAGTGGAAATCAATATTTTCCACGCCTGAAGCGAAACTTGTAAAATCCTAATCCAACTCATTTTCGATTCACTAAAACATCATTGTAGTCAGTGAAAGCTGGAATAAGATAAAACTCCTGCTGTTAGCTAAGCAAATGAAAACAGTATTTTCATGACTCACGAATCTCTCCGAGTAGAGCTGATTCCTCAAAGTCGCTTGCTTATGTGTTTATCATCATCTTCTTCCTCTGGGTTCGTCAGATTTATGCTTTTACATGTCGAATGCTTATTCAATGTGCGGAAGTGACTGGTGGTGGTGCTAGGAGGTGTTGCCTTTTTCTCTGCAAGACCTCAAAGCATGTGACTCTTTGATGGGCATCCAGCCCTCGCTGGCCCTTCCCAAGTCTGATCTTCTTGGTTTGGGTAAGAAAAAGATGAAGAGGGGACGAAGAAGATGATGGACAATGCAATCATCGACCCAAAAAAAAAAAAAAAGAACAGAACAAACCGAAATTTTAAAAAAAAATGGACAAAAATATCCCTGATTAGGTCACCGGAATATGCATTGGAGACGCATTTGTTCACCGACCGGCAAGTGAAGTCCTTCTTTGAGACTAAATGACCACTTTGGGTCCTTATCTGAGACAAACTCCATTTTAGGTCATCTTTTGAGAAAAGTATGCACTTTGGGTCCCTATTTGAGATTTTCCTAAGTGTAGTGTATGGAAATGATATTTAGTTTCAAAGAAAAATGAAAATTCGAGAAAATGAGAAACTTTCTCATTTTGTTCAGCTCATGAAGAATGACACGTTGCTTAAATTTTGGTAACCACTCGGTGTCCCGATAGGAGAAAGGTGCAGCTGACGTGGAAAATAGAAAATAAGTCTCCGAGCTTTATTACAAAATAGATTTAATTTGAAATTACACTAACAAATTAAATCAATTGCTTTTTTTCTTTAAAATATTTCTCACATAGTCATTTGTGTGTTCATTTCTTTCGATAATTAATCTAAATGCAGTGCTTGCATCTGGAAATGATATTAGATTTTAAAGAAAAATGAGAAAAATCAAGAAAATGAGAAAATTTTCCAATTTGAAGAAGAACGGCGCATTGCACAAATTTTAGTAATTAAGGGCGCGTTTGGTAGAACCATTCCGTTACGAGGAATAATTTTTTATTAAAAATGATTTTTTTTTTATTTTATTTCGAGAACAATTTCTAAGTAAAAACGCGCAGAACTATCCAAAATTTCTATTATCGGGATAGAAATGTGTTAAGTAAAATTATTAAATTCTTTTGTTTCTTTTAATTTTTTAATATTTTTCTCTTCTTCCTCCTCCTTCTTTGTAGCCGGTTGCAGTAGGCCACCGTCTAACGACCGGCTGGGCGAGATCCAGCGAGCTCGCCGAGGCTCGCTTGGCCAAGGTGAGAGTGGGCGAGGCCGACCTTGCCTAGCCACGAGCAAGGCTTGGGCCGATGAGCCTTACCATGGCTCGGCGTCGTCGGGCGACGATGCTCTAACGAGGTGGCTGGCCAAAGGGAAGAAGAAAGGGAAAAGGAGAAGAGAAAAGAAAAGAAAAGAACAGGAACTAATTTTTAGGAATTGTTTTAACAATAATTTTTTTTTTCTACTTCTTTATTCTGTTAAATTATTCATTGGGAGAAAAAAAAAATAGATTTTGTTTTCCGAAGTAAAAATTTTACCAAACAGATATTTTTTCGTTTCGGAAAACAAAAGAACATAATTATTTGGAGTAAAAACAAACGGGCCCTAAGAAACGGGCTCCAGTTGACGTGGAAATGCCACCTCACCGAAACGATGACGTGGCGTCACCTCACGGGTCGGCAGCATGTGGAACGCTACTCCCCCCTACAAAAAAAAAAAGGTGAGGAGGCTGCTAACCTGCGCCGCGCCGAGCCTCCCTCTTCCGCCCTCCGGCGATCCCGAATTTTCTAGTTCCAATTTTCTCGAGAAAGCAGACGCTCCCGGACGGAGGGGAAAAGGAAAAGGAGAAGGAAAGCGATGGCGGTTCGAGCCACCGTCTCGAGGTTCCCGATCGATCCGGACGCGCAGGAGGGCTCCGGCTTGCCGTGGGGGATCACGGTCACCCCCTTCGCCGCCAAGGACGAGAACGGCAACCCGCCGGCGTACGGATCGGGCGGCCAACTGCTCCCGCGGTGCGAGAACTGCTGGGCCTACTTCAACACCTACTGCGAGCTCGACCAGTGGGCGTGGAACTGCTCGCTCTGCGGCACCCTCAACGGCCTCCCCTCGGAGTGCATCGAGAAGTACTCGCGCTCGCAGTCCTGCCCCGAGATGACGTCCTCCTTCATAGATCTCGAACTCCCCGGTGAGACTCGGCTGATAGAGTTCGAGGTTCTCTGCCCTGCGTTGTAAGTTTCTCTGATTGAAGTGCTGATTGTTGTTAGTTTTGGTGTCGTGTTGCAGCGGAAGGATCGGAGGAGCCTGTGGAAGCTCGGCCTGTCTACGTCGCTGCTGTTGATTTGTCGTGTAAGTTTTACTCTATCTTGAGGAAATGTGCTCTGTCAATGTCCCGTGCTCCATTCTAGAATGCTCAATTCTGTGTTAAGGGGTTGAGATGTGGAGAATTGCACCATCTCCAACCGCAGACTGCAGCAAATGTTGACGTTTTACTCTCCCTTCACTGAGAGAGTGATAGTTCGAGCCAAAATGCCAAGTTTAGAGTTCCTTATATTGACTAGGAAAGAATAATTAACGAAGTGAACACAGTAGAGTTTATTAATTTCTGCCGCAGGAGATCTCTGAAGAGCCATCAAGATGGAATTGGTTGTGGCAAATGCCTTCCTTTAATGTGGCCTTTCTTTGCTATATGTCCTTCAAAGCTTGGTTGTTGTGGGATCGTTCTTGTCGATGCCTTCCATGATACCAACTCTCAATTAACCTGACCATATGTGATGAACACGAGCCATGTGCAAGAACTGAGGATGACGTGGGATCTTGTTGCTGTTCATGGATTGGAATGGATGGGTTTAAGGAGATGTTCACAGCTGTTGAGTTTATCTGCTCATCTGGTTTTATCTGGTGGTTTTGATGGTCAAAGTTTAACATGGTGGCTGAGGGAAATGTTCTGAGAAACTTGTTTTAAAAAGGTCTCTGGTCCAAAGAGAAAATACTAATGCATTATGAATAGAGATTTGGCATGGTGTAACCTGAGAATTGTTTAAGTTTAAACGGAGTAATTTTGAAGAATCTTTATCTTGTGATAATTAAAGAGTCATATGTCAAAATGTCCAACACTCAATTTATGTCACATGTTTTCTGTAACATAATCATAAAAAGAGAATTGTAATTAACGAGGACATTCTCATTTTTTGTTTGGAAATTTCCAACAAGCAGTGTGAGAGTACCATCGCAGATGATTTTGTAAGGCGAAAAGGAGCAGTTTCAAGTTCCTGTCTCAAACTAGTCTGTGCTTGAGGAATTTGTTGGAGAATAGCTCAAATTGGTCCAGGTACTGATCAAGGCCTGTAATTGGTATCCGGGAACGGCAGGTCTTTTTACAATTAATCTGATGACTCAAAGGCTCGGATGGATACTTGTGTTGGACATCAATTATAGATCATCTTGTTTAGAGTCTTCACCATCTAGACTGAGAAAAACAATTTTGTTCTGTCTAACCGGAAATGCCACGAGCCTTCTACATGGATACCTATGTGAGTTCCATCAACTCAGGCACTATTTCTAAAAGATTTGATAACTACCATTTGCTGGAAAGACCCTTATATTGCGCTGAAAACAGAAGACTTGTTCAAGAGAATGCTGGTGATAAAGACGTCAGTAAAGTACATGGAGCTCACCACTTAGTGATGCAAAACACAATAGATGCCAAATCTGACCTTGGCTGGCAAACCTTAAAAGTACAAGCTTAGTCATAAATATAATGTAGTCTTAGAAGCTGTGGATGACAGTAGCCACTGCTTTCATGCTGCAGTAACTTAGCACTTAAAGTTTATGTATTTTTCAAGGAGGATTCTTTGTTATGGATGAGTATGCTCGTGCTTGAGAAGCTTCAGCTTTTGTTGTTCAAATAATTTAGCACACTACTTGTGCTCAGAGGTAGGTAATGGTACATTTGATTTTATCTGCTGTGTTTTGGCTGAAGCCAGGTTTCTGTCAGAATTAGCCACTCCTTGTGACAAGCCCCTTTATCAACTTTTTTAGCTTATAGGTGTGCTGCTTCTCTCTCCTTTTAAATCTTTAGAGGAAAAAAATAGGGAGTTTGGCTTTAAAATCATTACTTTTAATTGGAATTACTTGTTTATGGATATATCATCGTTAAAAGAAGTATTAATTTTTGTCTCGCACTTTTCCTTTTGCAGCATCAGAAGAATTTTTGGAACTTACAAAGAGCGCACTACTAGCAGCTCTAGAAGGTAGTGTGCACCTGGTTCAAAATAAATCTTGATCTTGAAAACTTCCTTATCCTGCCAAAGTTGTCATTATGGAGAAACTAATTTTTCATTGTCCACTGCAGCTCTTGGGCCTGGTTCATTGTTTGGGCTTGCTACCTTCAGCCATAAGATGGACTGTATGATGTCCAAGGGCCTGTACCAGTTGTAAAAAATGTTTTCATTCCTCCTGATTCTGAAGGCAGACTCCCGTTGGAGCTTGAAGATGTCATGCCTTTGCTACAGTTTCTAGCACCTGTATGCCACTTGTGAAATTAGAGATTTCTTTCTTTGGTTTCTTAGTGTTGTTAAGTGATGACGAGCTTCAATTTACAGTATGCAAGTTTTCTGGTTATAGGTGGAAACCTGTAAGGATCGTATTGCATCTGCTCTTGAAACGCTCAGACCAACTACTTCATGGGAAAGGAGTACGGCAGCCGGTCAAGGACTTGAGGGTGTTTTAATGGGTGGAAGAGGATTTGGGGTGGCGATGGAATCTCTATTCAACTACCTTGGATCAGAATATGGAAGCACTTTTGCCTTAGGTAGGTGCTATGTCTCCATGGCTTGAGGCTAGGGGTGGTAGAGGAACTCAAATTCCTAAATTTGCATCAGATAGGCTTGATGACAAGATAATAAAGGAAGAAAAAGGAGTAGGTGAGGCCAACATTAGCAAAGGAGTTAGAGAATGAGTTACAAAGTGTTTTTTTTTTTTTTTTTTGGGGCCATCTGCATGCTGAGAGAAGCCTTTGCCATTCTATGTTCCTGCTCCAGTCATTTTCCTCAACAGGAATACATGCATCCTAAAGCCAGTAAGACAATGGCATCTTCATGGGCAATAATAACCAATTGACAGATCATATGCAAAGTCTGAGCTCCTTTATCTCCCAGACAAATGCAATGTATCCCTGTTCCACTATAATACTGACAACTGTTCAGGTTTATCTTTGTTTTAATCATTTTCGGGAATTCCTGCAGGTTATAAGACATATAAACTTTGCTGATAAGATCATGAGCACTTCATGGGGCAATAGTTAATTTCATTGAGAACTCGTACACAGCGTTCACAACTCCTTAAATAGCAGACAAATGGAAATTTATATATAACACCTGTTCACAAAAATAGCTTGTATCTATCAGCATTCGTGAGCATTTATCTCGGTTTATTTCTGTGACTACATGGTGCAGAAATTTTTCTCAAAGGTATTCATTTGATTAACTAATGTGACAATTGACATGCTTTCATCTTTACATCTTATTCAACGACAGGATTATCAAAATCTTATTTAGGATTCACTTGATAAACCGGGGGCTTATCGCTTCAATGTCTTTGATGAGGAGAACTGCATTCTCATCTTTAAGCACATCTTCCGAATTCCCTTTGGTTCTGAGAATGATTTCTTTCTTTCTGTCAAAACTGCAGCAAGGGTCTTTGCCTTTTTATCTGGTCCTCCTGATTATGGAGCTGGACAGCTGGATACGAGGCGGTATGGAGAGCAATACGCCAGCAGAGGAGAGGATGCTGATCGGGCTTTGTTACCTGAGCAGACCCCATTTTATAAGGAACTGGTAAATTTTTTGGGCTCTCTCATTTTTGGTTGTTCAATCATTTCTCTTTTCTTCATGTTTATGGAAACAGTTTCAGCTTTAACATCACTTCTATAGGCAGCTGTCGCTGTTCAAGCAGGTGTTTGTGTTGACATATTTGCTGTGACCAATGAATATACGGATCTGGCATCCTTAAAGTTTCTTAGTATTGAAAGTGGAGGCTCATTGTTCTTGTATACAAGTACAGATGATTCAACTCTTCCTCAGGACATGTGAGTACTAGATTTTGGAAAGTACTTTTGATTTATACACTTCATTGTGGCGTGATAAGATTAATCATCTAATAGAATTAAATGTTCTGAAACTGAACAACTAAAATTTTATACTTAAGTTTCTTCCTTGATTAAACTCTTGCATGTCAGTTGCCTGTTAGATTGGTTTAGTGGCCTGATCTTACCTTTTCATAAGAGCTGATATAGAATGCAGACACTTAACTTTAATTATCAATTATGTGTTGTGGCCTTCATGGGAGCTAAATCCCGATTTATTTTCTGTTACACAATAGTTATTAATAAACCAATTCTTGATCAGGTACCGGATGTTGAGCAGGCCATATGCTTTTGGTTGTATAATGAGACTGAGAACATCTTCAGAATTTAGACAAGGCCACTCAGTGAGTGATTGTATTATGCTGTTTGAAAAAAAAGAAAAGAAAAGAAAAGAAAAGAAAAAGTAATTGAGATTCTTTTTTCCGTTGCCTTACAATGTGCACTATATTCTGTGGCAGTATGGTCATTTCTCTCCCGATCCGCAATATGAAAACGTGCAGCGCATAATTTGTTGTGATTCCTATGCCACATTTGCATATGACTTTGAATTTGCAAATACTATTGGCTTTTCCAGGTTTGTCTACTCTCCATTTTGGGGTTGTCATCTCTCTTTAGTTTCTGATGGAAATCATCCTTTCTTTTCCCCTTTATTTTTCTTATCAATGCATAGATGGATGTATGCCAAAATAGGCCTCTAATATAATATACGTCTGGAACTCGTTAGCCTGATATATGCATGACATAAGTTCACTTTGGACATCTGCTGGATTTCACTTTGTTTTGTCGTTTTCTTCAAGCACACTATTGGATGTCTGAACTGCACACAGACACACACGTGTGGTTTGCTGAGCTATTGTGTTATTCATTGAAAGTGTGAATTTAGCTGGTCAGGTCTTGGTCTTTCAACCGGATCAATATTTTATTTATCATGAACTAATTTGAAGATTATCTTAAGGAATATGGATTTAACAAAAGAAAAAGGAATCTCTTCTTTACTGGAAAAGAAATATTATGCAAACATGTGGTCACTAACGGTTCCTTTGAAGTGGTTCAGTCTGTGAGACCTGATATTGTCATTTTTGTCAGACAGTTCTTGGTTAGTATAAGGCGTTATATGCAAGTGAATTTTCAGGAATTACTTTATATATCTAATTGAGTAATAACTGCCACTAACTGAAATGTGGTAGGTGCATGGAGCCTTTAAGTCTATGATTTTTTTTATTTTTTATTTTTGAGGGAAATTTCAAACCTTCTCCTCCAGTTTATTCATTTTCTTCAGCTTTCTTCTTCAGTAGATTCTGGTCTTTTTTTGATATTTTATGTTTCTCCTAATTGTATTCTTGTTGGAGTAGTTCACCTTTATTGTGGAATGATTTTTTCTAATTTGGAGCTGCTTCCTTCAATTACTCCATTGTTATTTATAATGAAACCCTGCTATTTTGTTGATATGGAGATTGTCTAATTGAATGGCGTTATCTATTCCAGACACACGTCAGAGCCTCCCGTCTTACAGATTGCTTTTCGTTACACTGTCGTAGTACCACCGCAGGAGCTTGCAGATTCATCAAAGGGTTCAGGTAATAGGTATGGCCAATCCTTTATAATGGTTCACTTTTAAGGTTCACTTAATTTGACAAAGCTAAGAGGAACAACATTGCCTTTGAAGTCACATCGCCTTTCAAGAAGCAACTTTGTTGTTGACCTGAAACATCTACTTGTGTACTGTTTAATTTTTGCCCTTGGGAGCATACATTTAAATTGTACTTAGCCACATTGAGCAATGCTTCTTAAGGAGTTTCTTTAGAGACTGCTACTGTGAATTTAGTGTTCTGTATATATAGTTGTCCAATATTTTCATGGTACCAATTTTGTGAGAGAATCTCTTGATGGTTTGCTGATAACTTTGTGTTTCCCAGTTTGGTTTGGATACGGTGGTCTGCTAGAAACATATCCTCTATGAAATCTGTGGATTTTATTTCTTTCTGGGTCATCTCTTTCTCCATCCCGACGTTGTTCTCTGAAGTTGAAGAATACGTTCTTTTACTTGGGGTCCCTTCCAGGATAATCCATGAAGCATATGTTTTTGTTGTAAATGAGATTTTCTTATGACATTTTATTAGTTGCAAGAATGATTACGTAGAGAAAGATGTAGATGTAGGACTTTTCAGCAAGAGAAGTTGGGGGCTCATTTATATTGCATTATTTCTTTACTGATTTCCTTGAGTCATGAATATCTTGTTGCTTTAAACATTTTCTTAGATAATGAAATATAATTTGCACCGGTCATGAAAAACCTGTAGAACTTTCATTACCTTCTAACTGTAACCTATCTAATGGGACTATGAATGCTCTTGACATTGCATTTTACTCATTTATCTGCAGGTCCAGTTACTCCCTCAAACGTCGCCTAAGAATACGAACTTTGCAATACACTGCTGCCCATAATATGAATGAAGTCTATGACAGTGTTGATCCTGAAGTGGTTCTATCTTTACTTGTTCACAAGGTGATTGCCATTTGGATGATGTTCCATGTTTGTGTGATTCAAATGAAACAAATGACCTCTTGGACATAGATCTCTTAGTGTTTTTGGATGCATTATCTTTTCAGCCCTTATATTATAGGACCGTCCTTCAGAATGATCATGGTTAGTCAGAGAGACATTGGTCTAGGTTATTTTACACTCTTGTTGAAAAAGGTAAAGCCTTCAAGTTGTCAACCAGAGAATTTCGTGATGAATACTGCTCTCAAAGTGTTTAACTGGAGATGCTCCAATAATTTCTATTCTCAATTGAACAATGGCTTTCTTGTTTTTGGACATATTATTACCTAAATAATGTCACGGTAGGAATTTTGTATTTTCTTCAACCCATCTCAATGTTTCTCTCTCATTACAAGGGTTTTCTCCAGTCTTTAGTGACGGGAGGGTAGGGGAAACCCTCATGTGGAGATATCATCACATGAACTTCTGTTTTTTTTCTGCACGAGTGTTTCACTGACTATGGATGATAAATTTGACTGAGATACTAAGAAGATTGGGGACTGATTTGGAAAGCCTTAATTCCCGACATTGAAGCTGTGTAGTCATTTGTTGTGTATGCCAATGCGTTTATCTACTTTAAGGTTGTTGACGTTTGAACTTGTCGATGTTTATGTTTGTAGAAAGCTGCACACCAGCTTCCTAAGACTTGACAATTTTAATGTTAGTAACAACTTACAAATACAATCAAATTGCAGGTTATATCAGCATCTTTGGAGCAAGGAGTTCGGGAGGGAAGGATGCTCCTTCATGATTGGCTCGTAATCCTCACAGCGCAGTATAATGATGCTTACAAGCTCATTCAGCCCAAAAATGGGAGTCCAGTAAACGCTCAGGTGGATGTTGCATTCTTGCAATGCCCACAGTTGCAAACGTTACCGCATCTCATTTTTGCTCTACTGCGGAATCCTCTTCTTCGCTTCCATGAGGAAGGTGTCCACCCAGACTACCGGATTTATTTGCAATGCCTTTTCAGGTAATTGGTGCTTTGATACTGAAAAAAGTTGTCTATAAAAAATTTGCAAACCACTTATATTGAAGACTATGAAGAGTAACACGTGTGAAGACCATTTAAGTAACATGTGTAGGCCATTTTATCTGGTGTAGAAACTTATGCACATATATTGAATTTAAACCAGGGTAGTGGTGCTTCTGTGTTAATGTGGAAGATTATGAGCTATATTGGTTTTGGCTTGTACTTTCATATTAATGGCACTGTGCTGTGCTACGCTTGGTGTCTCATCTCTGGGTTTTCAAATGAAGCTAACCTGCATTGATCCTAATATAATTGGATAGCGCTGAAGTGGGATGTTTGCAGTGGATAAAACAAGATGGATGCGTCACTGTTGGTTCCTCAATGGGTTGGACCAAATTGTTTGCTGCTCTTTATCAACTTTTCATGTCAGTTGTTCAGCAAAGTTATTGTTTGCACTTAGATCTTGGAGGATTATCTTTCTCACAGACCACTTCATATCTCCTACATTTGCTCCTTTATATTTTTATTGAAAATAATGGTACTTTAGTAGCCAGAAGTTATGATATCTTGCTATAAAGTCATAACAGAAACTAATGAAGTTGGTATCTTTTGATTATGTGGTATAGTGCACTGGAGCCAAGTTCCCTTCACCGTGCTGTCTATCCTAGGCTAACATCCTATTCTACGCCCGACAAGCAAGCATATCCACGCCACTCATTGAGTCGGGCGGCCCTAATTACCAGCGGCAGTCCAATATTTTTCCTTGATGCATATACTACTCTTATCGTGTTCTATTCTTCAACGGCAGACCCTTCACTTCCTTTTCCTCCACCGCATGATTGTATGTTTCTTCCCTTCAATTTCATTTCCCGATCATAGTATACCAATAATTTGTCTGATTTCATTTGCTGCTTAAACTTTTCACCTCAGGCTTATTACGGACTACAATCAACAAATTGAAGCAAGACAGAAGCATAACTCCCAAACTCCTCTTTATCAGGGGAGGGCAGGAGGATGCGTCGGCTTTCGAGAGCTATCTCATTGAGGAGCAGGACGTTGATGGAAGTGGCCTCACTAACAACATGGGGTTTGTTTCCTTCCTCGAGGATATCACTCAGGGCGTGTTAGAGTACTTGAAGTAAAAAAAAAAAATGCAGCAGCCGATGGACCTCCAGTGCTTTGCAACCAGAGAACGTCAATGCTAAACTTTGTCTCCCAACAAGCGGCTATAGATCAAACGGCAAATGAGAGCTCAAACTTCTGGCTAAAGGGGCTTTGAGATGTTTATGCAGATCACTGTCGAGAGAGTCGATTCATCACATTGCTTGTGCTTGCCTCTTTCTTTTAGACAGTGCTCTTTGTGCAGCAGTACAGAGTAGGAGAGCAATCTCGGTGGTTTTCAGTAATCACAGTTTGGGGATATAGCTGCTCTTTTTCTCATCAAAAGGGAACATTTTTTTTTTTCTTTTAAGTCTGTCATCCTTTTGAGTTGTGCCTGTGAGTTCTCATTGATTTGAACTTCAAATTATGTGACAATCACAGGGATGCAGTATCATTTATTCACAGAGAAGAATCTGGTGGTGTTCATTCATGACGTCTTATCGTAAACATCTGTCTTCAGCTGCGATGAAATAAGAATATATCAATCAAGATTGTGAACTTTGACCTTTCTTTTTTATTTGTATCCGGAACGAGGCATTCGCCTTTTCTGGTGGCTGCACCTCGATGCAGATTTTCCTTAGATGATGGAGAAATTTGACCAAGAATAGAATGATTGTGCGTTATTTTTCATAATGTTCGGAGGGAAATCTCATTGAACTTTGTGCTGTCTGTCGCATATCTATCTCTCTGCATTTTCTTTCTTAAATCTAAAGTGATTTGTTGATGGAGCACCACGGGATGCTTACAGGGTCAGTGATAGATACGCGATCATTTCGCTCACTCTTGCAAATCAAACTCTATCAGGCAAATAAAAAACAAAAAGAAAGAGAAATGCGACATTTATTCGAACTGAAAATCTTCCGAGGCTTGGAATAATAATAAAAGAAATCGTCTCGCGAATACTTCGTTTAAGGATTTAAGCGAGGAATAAATCCTTGGACAAAAGGAAAAAGGAAAAAGCACAGAATAAGTGCTTCGCTTGCCTTCCACTCTTCTCTCTTAACGAATCGGCCCAATCGGCCCTCCCGGCCCAAGCCCAGCCCAGCCCAAGCCCATCCATGGCGATTACAGAGTCTCCGTCTTCCACATAGTTCGCTTTCAACGCCTCTCTCCTTTCGCCTCTCTCTCTCTCTCTCTCTCCTCAGTCGCAGAAAGAGCTCAAGAAGTCTGCCGGACGCTCCCCGCATCTCTCCGGTAAGCCGCGCTCCGATTCGTGCATAAGCATTACGCGGCGGCGCGTGTGCCGGCGACGGTGCTCGCGTGTTACGATTTTCGGAGTGGTTTGTGCCGTGCTTGTTCGACATAGTAGAGAGTTGCGCCGGTAGAGTTTTTGGATTTCGGCGTTCTGCGCGCTCCGGAATTAGTCCCTTCGTCTTGCGCGCGGATTTTTCTTTCTATCCGATGAGTGAGGTTTCCTAAGGGTTTCGGTGGCTCCGCGTGAGCTATTCCGGCTGAATATCCGTGAAAAAAAAGAAGAAAAAAAAGAAGATGTTTCGAATCGGTCGAGGCGGTCGGGCTTGCGGCGTGCTCGCGTGGAGCTTGGTCTTGGTTGCTGAATCGCTGAATCGCAGAATCGTTTTTACGTTCGCTTAGATTATTGAATAGATTGTGCAGGTCGTGAATCTACTGATATTTCGTTTGACTGAGCATCTGCTCAGGAAAAATTGTTCTCCATTTCTTCGGCGAGTCGTTTCCAATCTGTATTTCGTGTTCCATTTCCTGGCAATGCCGAAATGATGTGCACTCTCTTTGATCCGTGGAATTTGTCTTGGATTTTGACGTTCTTAATCATTAGGAACTTGGTTCTTTTGTCCCAATGGCGACGAGGATTGCTGCAAGATACGTTTCTCGTAGGCTCTCGAGCAGTGGCAAGATTCTCAGCGAGGAGGAAAAGGCTGCGGAGAATGTCTACATCAAGGTAACTGTAGAGGCCCTATCTTGCATTTGTTATGTTGTATACATGGAAGGTAGTAAACATTAGAATTTAAATATTCCATAGTAATCTGAAATTGGAAATGCCTAATTATAGTGCTTGTCGTTATCTGCATTAGGATCGATGACTCTAATTACTTTGTGATTTACAAGTTTATGTGCCTAGGCCTGATGCGGGTGGTGTAGTTTCGGTAGGTGTCTTTTGTATTTTGCTGGTTATCTTGGTGGGCTGCTGACTACGTCGGGATTGATCTTCTACTCTTCTTTGGAGGATTATAAATAGCTTTTGTGTAGAATCATGCTTGGATGTTCACATATATTTTTGGAATTGCCCAAACCAGATATGCATATAGTGATATGAAATGAAATAAGAAAAACAAAGTTCATAGAATTGTTATGCCCGATGCTTCCTGAGGCAAATGGGTTTTCCGTGCACACCATTTCTCTCCAAGTGCCGGCTTTAAGAGAATTGCCTTTCGATGCTAGTGTTGAGGCCTAGGTAGCAGGGTTTATGGGCTCCGAGCAGAACCTTATGTATTATACTTGTTGCCCTTGTTCTTACGAGGTGCTTGGCTTCCATAAGTCAACCACCATCGATGAGGTGGGTGAAGCTGTGACCCCTTGTTTACATTTTGAATTTCTGAATCTTGCTCATCGGAGTGAACAGAGAGTTAGCTTTCTTGGTTCAATTCTGGATATGTTAGTGATCCGAGTTTCCTTTGTGTTCTTTGTTCTCATTGGGGTCATTAGAGCAGAGCTTTAAATAGAATCCACATCAGTTCATGCTTTGCCGGTGTTTTGTCACGCAAACTGATGTATATTCGCTTCCTCCAATGTCCTCTAGTGTTTCCAGCATTCTAGTTTTGAATTGGATAACATTTCTTCTCCATCTTCCTGTCTTTAAATATCTGCGAGATTTCCATTATTGTCTCTGTTTTGCTAAATATTGCTGCACTAATTCTTTCACGAAATTTGTCTCCACAGAAAATGGAACAAGAGAAGCTAGAGAAGCTTGCACGCAAGGTATTGGATTTTGTCTTGAGTTTCTGACTTCCAACTTCCCTTGCTAAAAGCTTTACCATATGGATTTCTTCTTCTTCTTCTTCTTCTTTTGTTTTCGCCTCAGCTGATGGGTAATCATGTCTAATTCGATAGAATGCTATCATCATCGGATAAGTCGACATTACTTAGACGTGCATTTCATCAGAGCACCCACATTCAAGCACAGATTTTAGGTCATGGAAGTAATTCTGTGTTCTTTGCTATTACGAAATCTTGGGTCTCGATTCATACTCATTGGTCATGTTGCTAGTTGGATAGCAGTATGAACTTCATGGTCTGCGCATGTTTTTCTTTTGTTTCATTTTGACTTTGTATGCTGTTGCCATTTAAAGCATGCACATTACGCTGACCCCCCATGCTCTCGTCCTGCTTCAACCATCATCGACTCCTGTGCTTAGGGCCCAAAACCGGGGGAAACATCTGGGGGAATCAGCTACCGACGCCGCGCCGGGCGGGTCTTCAGCAACCGAGAAAGTGTCGACCGACAAGGACAGGAACTACGCAGTCCTGGCTGGTACCATAACAGCTCTGGGCGCTCTGGGATGGTATCTCAAAGGCAGATCCAAGAAGCCCGAGGAAGTGCAGGACTGATTTGCACCGATGGTACCGCACCCCACCCGCCACCGGCGGCATTGATGTTTCGCTGTGTCGACCCCCTTACCGCAATACTGCCTGATTGCGGCGGTTATAATAAATACTTGAAAGAAGTTTCCTTTTATCTTCACGCAGATCCCATTTTCCTGTGGTCTCAGGTCTGGCTGTAACTTTTCTAGCTGACTCGGACTCTCTTTTTCTCCGGTATGTGCATACAATCATGAGGCTGATGTCCAATGTTTGGTGGGTTAGTGTTCAAGCAATCGTTTGGCTGCCGAGATTTATCGCCAACTGGGAATGATGCGATCGCGCGTGTTAATGAGGCGGTTTCGGTGACTTTGGTTCCGATGCGATTTCATACTTCTACATACTGGTCTCGTTCGCGATCGGCTCTTTCCTCTGAAGAGGGAGCGAGTGTTCTCTTCCGCGACATCTCTATCTTTGATTCTAAGGATTGGAAAATCTCTTGACGAGTCATTTATCCCAACATATAAATAAACTTCGATTATTTTAGAGGGCTCAACATGTTTAATGTAGTCAACATTGAACCAAGTCCCAATGATGCTTCAACAAAAAAAGAAAAAAAGAAAAAGGAGAACAGAGAGAGAGCAAAGTGAACCGTCGAGCCACCGAGCTCCACATCAGAAACTCAGGTTTCTCTCAATTTCTTAGTGATGGCGATTATCGCTCCGACCACCGCCACGACTGCCACGGAGAACACGATGGTCGAGCTCAAGCTCTCCGGCACTAAATCTCTACCCTTCCTCCCTTTGCTCTCCTCCTTCCCCGCTTTATCCCGCGCATCGTCCCCCGCTTTATCCCGGGCTTCGTTCGCTCCTTCCTGCTCGTGGCATCACTGTCTAATTTAGAGCTCGTCGCCGGAATTCATCGAACCAAGAAGAAAAAACCAGAGGGAAAAATCAGGATCACGATGGGCTCCAATTGCAATGGCCTTACCTCGAGCTGCTTAGACGTGACGTACTCCTGCGGTGGCTCCGAGACCGGTCCCGCCACTTCTTCTTCGGCTTCCGGCGCCGGGAACGCCTCGTCGAGGCGCTCGTAGGTCGAGTCGATGTCGTCTGCGTTCGACATGGCTGTTGTCTCGGAGACGGGCTCGACCGAATCGCCGAAGGGCTCGAGAAGAGACGAGAGCGAGCAAAGGAAAGGGAGGAGCGGGGAGAAGATGATGGATGATGATTCGATTCAAGGAAGGTTGGGGGTCATCATGTGGCGACGCTGCTGAGCCGACACGTTGCGACTACGTGTCCAGCTTCGAAGGTGAGCATGGGGGACTCGAGTTGCGACGTCGACATGGGAGACTTTGCTCTGTTATTCCATTAAAGCGCAACAAGATGTTGAAAAAGAAGAACAGTTAGCTCTTTTTAGCAAATGAAAGTTGGTAAAAGAAAGTTGTTAAGTAATTCGAAACATGAGTTTGGGACTCGAAATTAATTGGTAACTTAATTGCAGATAAGTTGGTGAGTCGCTCTAATTAAGGTTGGTAATTTCTAGAAGCAGTTGGTAATATTAATGTGTTATCAAGAAATGTGAATAAAAGTTTGTAAATGATTAAAAAAGAAGAAGCAAACATCAATTTGTAACTTAAAAAGATAAACCCATTGGTGGGGGTCGAATCCCCACCTTCTCGGGGAATTGAGATGAGGACACTTTAGTTTCAAATGTGGATTTCGATTCCCGCAAGAAAGCGAGGCAAAAGTTTTATAGTAGGAGTAAAGTATGATTGACAAAAAAAAAAAAAACTTAAAAAGACAAAACTGATGGTAATTTTAGTAAATGATAATTTAATGATAGAAAAAATTGGTGAATCACGCCAATTCACGTTGGTAATCAAGTCTGTCAATGGAAGAGTTTGCTAATCAAGGTAAATAAAAGTCGGCAAATTAGAAGAAAATCAATTCTTGGTAAGTAACTCGAATATGCAATTTAATCCAATAAAAAATTAGTAAGTCACTCTAATTTTAGGTTGGTTATTTCATACAATCCTAGTGAAATAAAAGAGCTAGTTAGTTATATATTAATAAAAGTTCATAAGTAATGCAAAAATCACAAATTTGCAGACCGTAAAAGAACTCTAGTCATTCTAAAAAATACTAATAAGTCACTAACAAGCTAATCATAAAAATGTCTAACTGCTCGTTTTCTTTTACTAATTTTCTTTCAACACTCACTTTCACTTATTGAAATTTACAATATGAAAAGATTGATGCAATGAAAGATGAAACGGATTTTTATTTCAACTTTAGCATAATTTATATATTTGACATAAAATCATAATTTAATTGAATAAAAGTATCTAGGGAAAATTCACTTTGCAGCGGCTGTTTTTTAGATACATATGTCGTGATATTTTATTTCACAACCGAATCAATTTAAAAAAGGACTTGAAGTTAGGGATTTATGGATAGATAATGCTGCTCCAATGCCCAGCTACGGTATGATAAATGACTGGACATTGTCAACCCCTGTCGTTGAAGGCTACTCTCTCCTTCCTCTATCCTATGTTGTAGATAAGATGTCACCAGAGTCTGCTGAGTTTCTTGGAAATTTCTCCCCAGAGAGAAAGAAATTCACTGTCTCTTTTCAAAGACAGTCTAGAAAAAGCCATGCTGACAATGTCCTACTCCCCTTTTTCACGTGAATTCCTGTTCGTTCGTTTACTTCCATTGTGGACCAAAAAAAGAGGGGGAAGGCACAGAAAAATTGGTGCCCGCAAAAGGATCCATCAATCGCAGGACGTCAGGAAGAAGCAAACTTCATAATGGTGGGGGAAGCTTCTGTTGGAATTCCTTTTCGCCTTTGCTTTTGGCCTCTGGATTTTGCCACTTTGTCTAGGCCCTGGAGTTCCTTCCATATCGAGCCAAAACGAGCAGATGGGTCTCGCCCAAAAGATAGAAAGCAGAGATTTTTTCCAATCTTGATGGGGATGTGTTCCTCCATTCGATTCAGAAACCTTTGCTTCCGGTTCGACGTATGAGCAGGGCCACTACGGTTCCCGCAAAATCTGATTCTCGGCAACTGTAGCCCACGGATCCAGGAATAATTCCCTTTCGGAATGGACCTTGAATTACTGACTTGCATGGAGATTCCTCAGCGTCCGTCTTTTGATCACGACTGGTTTGCATGGCGGTCGTCATCGTTTTCCGTTGATTATTATGGCCGATTGTTCGCACGCACGCACTTCTAAAATAGGCCCCTCGACGTTAACAGCAGCGAAAGCGGGGTGTTCTGGAGTTTTTCTCCGTGAATTATTGGGTAGGAACCATCGAATCTCCCTCGTTTCTTCGTCTTTCTTCTTCTTCGTCAATGGGGGCGCAAACCTTCATTTTTTTCAAACAGCGTTTCGCCAATCCAGACTTTGACATGAGTAAAGATTGATCAGTAGAGGGAAGAGAGAGAAACTCACCGAGAAAATCAGAAACCAAGGAGAAAATGAAAGGTTATTCAAAACTTGGGCAGGCCAAAGTTTTAGCATTTTCCTGGCATTCCGTTTTCGTTTTCCCAGATGGGTAATCTTCAAGACTTTGAACTACAACCGGATCCAAGAAAGAACAAAGAAAAGAGAGACTAAAGAACACATTTTTTATACTGATTTATCATGAATTACCACCAAGACCGACATCCCCTCTGCATGCTTTCTCGCGCTTCTCCTCCTTGTCGTGCTTAACGTCGCCGGAGCCGCTCTCGCCGTGCCCTCCATCATCTCCCTCTCCATCTCGGTCGTCTTCTTCATCGTCTTCAAGACACCCTTCGTCTTCCTCGATGTCGTCGCCTGGATGGACGAACTGCAATGTCAGACGCCCGCCTTCCCTCGACGCGTGAAGGAACTCCTGGCTCGGGAACCTAATCTCCTTCAACACGAATCGCCCGTCGTTGCGATACGACTTGAAGCACACCCAGGGCTTCCCGTTCATGCTCAAGCTCGATATCGGGGGCGGGAACCCACTCCCTATCGACCTCGATCGCCGAAACTCGTGGAGGCGATGATGATGATTATTATGAGGATAATACTGAGGATGCTTGAACGACGATGAAGCCGAGTAAATGTTCCTCCTGGTCATACCGGTGCCGGCGCTTTCTTTCTCTTCCTTGGCCTGCCACGGCTCAGCCAGCATGTAGTCCTCCACGTCGCCGAAGCTCTCGAACCCGAGCCCCTCCGTACACAGCTGTAGGCTCTCCGATTTCATCGACGAGAAGCTCTCGCTGCTCTTGTGGTGCCCATGTCCGCTGCCGCCCTGAGAGCTCATTGAAGAAGGGCTCTTCACGTTCTCCTCGCCGTCGCCCTTGCCGTTGCCATTGTTCTCCAACTCCATCATCAACCGCGGCAACGGTTCGCCGAATATCTCAGTGAAGGAGGATTGGTGATCAATGGGGTCGTGCTCGCCGCCGTCATCGTTGCTGTGCGAGGGCATGAATTGATGATGACGACGATGGCAGTGGTGGTTCTTCCATGAGGAAAGAGATTCGAGAATAGAGGGGTTATCAGGTAATGTGCTGTCGAAGATGTGTTGGAGGCTCCCACAGGCAGCCATAGCTGTGCAGAGAAGTGGTTCCTAATTTAGCCCTACAAGCCTCAAGCGCTCTCTCTCTCTCTCCTTTTGAGGGTTTCGCAGTGAGAGAAAAAGAAGGAAAATTTTTGGTTGTTGTTGAAGGGTGGAAAGAGAAAGGGTTGGAGCTGCAGCACGGGTTTGCGATATTGATTTTTTGCGTGGGCGAGGGGGTTGAAAAGATCAAAGGGGGGGGGTGGTGTGGAGTTATTAATTGGGGTGGTGCTGATTTTGAGCAGTGGAATAGGGACGGGTGGTTGTGGTTGCGGTTGTGGTTGTGGTTGTGAATCGGGTCAGCCTTGTGCGTCTGTGATTTTTGGAGAGCTTTCGCGTTCAGGATTGCTGGTCATCCTAATTTCTTGGACAGGTACTCTGGCCTGGTCAAATGCTCATCCCTCGTGGCACGCCGGATAACGGTGGAATAGGGACGACAGTCATTGGTCGGTCTATATCGTCTCTTCCGGCCCCTTTTTTCGAGTCTCGTGAATCAAGAGATAATTTTGGCTGATTTCATATCGTATTGCGGGTTCGACACGATGGAATCCAGATGATTGGCTCTGTTTTCCAGCTCCAGGGATTCAAATGTCCCAAGAATTCAGATATTCCAACTGATGAAGATAAGATTACACCCGTCCTGAGAATAAGATTTTCTTTCTTTTCTCTACTGAAGGTTAAAATGAAGAAAGCTGGCATTTTTTTTTTTCCTTTTCATCTCTCCTTACCTTAGATTAGATCAAACTGGAGTTTCACTTGATCCCAGTGACAGCAAGCCACGTGGGCTGCATGCCATGGTGCTTCCTGGACCATTCACGTGGTTGTGTGGAAAACCAATGGCCACCAAACACTCACACACTCACTCTCATTATCTCTCTCCAGTTCCTACTGTTCATGCACTTCCTGATCTGGGACACGTTTTTACAGGTGCCACAAAAAGATCTTGTCTCATTGACCTTCGGCGACAACACTGTCATTTCGGTTGTCCATAATCTCACCGCCCTCACCCAAAAGGGATCTGGGATCAGGGTCTCGCCCGTCATTATTCAGATACATTGCCTAGATTACAGACTGATGTCTCCATCCGTGACAATAGGAAAAAGGAAGATCCCTAGAATTATTCTGGAATCTGCACATGCTGAGTGATCTTTTCTTGGCAATGTCCTTTTTCCAGAACACTGTGCTCTTTTATCTGGTACATGATTGTGAGGATCTTATAAGGGAGAGATTCACAGCCAAGCACCCATCATGTGCCATTGGTGCGTTATACTTGTCACTGACGGGGACACAAAGGGAGATATGCCAAATATCCTTCTTTCAAAAGTCCTGTGCATCACATTTTTAGGAAGTACAGGTTTAACTTAATAACATGCCTAGCAACGAGAACATTTTTGACATGCCCAAAGAAGAGATCCTTCGTGCAGACGATGTGAATGGCTTTCACATCTTTCAAAGGACAAATCATTGGAGAAGACTGGAGCAGAAAATAATGACACCTAAGTCGCGATCATAACCATGATCCAATGAATTAAATGCCAGTGTAGAATATGAGATTATTTGCAGATGGAACAAGAAGCAGAAGAAACTATGTTAGATGAACCCAAACACAAGCTATTCATAACATCCAAAGCCAACAATCCAGTTTAGCAAAAGGAAAAACGATAATAAAAAGAGAGTACAAACCAGTTGTTATGCAGGATCCATCATTAGCATCTTCTAATGAAGAATATTAGCAAGCAAGCACCAATCATGAAAAGATAGACACGATTTATAAGGAAAACCAACCTTCACAAACCTCGACCTAAACAAATAATGTACTCATCAGTTAAATCTCTGCAGGCTTGGTGACTTGGTAGCTTCCATCATCGCCAGGCTTCTATCCATTCCACCCTTGAATTTATCCTGCTCAAAGTGCTGATTCCTCCAGTCTTCTCAACAGGACCTGATACCTGAACCGCAGGTTCCCGCACATATATTTCTCTATTAAAACTTTTAATATTTGATTTCCTGGTTTGGCAAAGTCCGAATTTCCCTTTGCTCACTCGAGCTCTCGCATTAAGACCATCAAAATTATCAGCTTTGATTTCGTATCTTCGAGCTCCTTCTCCTACTGGGTCATCATTCTTGTCAGAGCTGACAGAAACTTCAATTGCTGGTGGAGTAAATTCAATGCCAATCTGTGGACTCTGGTGTCCATTATCATCGGGAGGCTCTGTATAGGTAGTTGGAGGTGACTCTAAATTGGAATCCTCCCTTTCTCGCAGCATCCTCATGATAAGTGTTTTAAGGAAGTTCATTACTTGAACTGCATACATTAACGCAGTCAAGGGATCTGCCATCTGCAATGATTTTGAACAATTAAAGGTTATTGCAGGGTATATCTACATGAAGAAAGCTTTTTACATGGCTAGAGTTTGGAAGACCTGTATTATCATAGAGGAAAAGTGAAAAACAATACAATAACTAACCGATGGCATTCTGGCCAAAAGAAAAGGAAAAAAGGAAAAGCTATGGCATTCTGTTTAAACTGTTCTATCAGGAGCAATTTAAGTATACTTCTGCTGGAAAAAACTTTAAGATTCGTTTGTTTAGAAGGCTTTTGAAATGAATTAACATTAGCAGGATATATCCATAGGAAAATAAGGGCTCAATGTGATTCATCTTCCTAGAAAAGAGTTGAAAAATCTTCAGGTGTACCATACAAGCCTTACCTGAGTCATATTTGGGGCAAAAACCATGGCGATATTGCGTGCATTCATTTTGTTTACATGTTCCATCTGGGCAACATCGCACATCAGGTTGATTGCCCAGTCTAAAAGAGCAGCTTCTGTTGGTGGTAGAAGCCTCAAAAGCTCAGAACAATCTTCTTCAGTCTGGCACTGCATCACTTGCTCAGGCGACAGAGAATCCAGAACACCTTGTGGGAGTTCTCTAAACCATGCCTAAATAAATTTTATTTTACAAGAATGAATTAACACTCAGCAACGTCTATCTAGAAAGGGAAAGAGAGCGAGAATCTGATAAGGAGATCCAGTCAAAAAAGGAAGCAATGATATTTTAGTTCATATTAGAAATGTCATCTTGCTTCCACCAAAAAGAGGACCTCCACCTAATAAACCAAAAAATAATAGAACACAGGCACGAATAGAATACGCACATGGCATTTAACTTGAAAAAATACATAATTTTCTATAGAAATAGTTTCAAGGTCATGTGGTATGAGATATATCCAGTAGCCGTGAATCAATGACACTGGGGATTTAAGTTTCTCTATGTGCACATGCCACACTGTTCCAAAACTTATGATTAGCCTGAGTAGATTCCATCAGAAACATGCGAAAGGCAGCTGGTCCAGCTGGTAGAGTCATCCAACAATCCATCAACACGACGTTTCTCATTGAAGATTGAACTGCAATATAATGTTGCTTTTGACAGTTTGCTAACTTAATTGCAGATGCTGTGCGTAACATCAGGGTTCATGCTGTTACTTATATAGTTCTTGGAATTCCAAAATAAGCTATACATCATTTCAGGCTCTCTATTAATAACTCGTGCCATCTATACTGGCCCTCAAAGGTGGGTGTTAATGGCATGGCTTAGCAGCGTTGTAGATTCAAAGAGAAAGTTAGCTAACATACAGTCGACTGGAGAACTAAATACAGATGATCAACCAAGCTTATTATAGTACCTTGATTAATCCAGCCAGGCAATGCACATCAATACCTTCTGACATAATTCCCCTGTTTAACTGGTCCCTCACATACTCTTCTTGACTATTTTCTGCATTAATTCTGAATATCCCTTCTGCCTGCATGAATAAATAAAGAAGTCAAACAACTCTGGAGCAGATGTCCACTTAATTGGTTAGTTGCTAGAAAAGCATCACGCTTCTCCAAAGCCAAAGTCATGAGCAATCATGAAAAGCGTCTTTGAAAAGCGTCCTTACTTCTTTTCCAAAGTCAAATAAATATCAAAAAATAATTACATACCTGTAATCCTCCTTGTGTATACAAGCGTCTTTGCATAAGCAAGAGTACGGTGGGAATGCTGTTACCTCTGGAGTCTTGTGATAGCTGCATGGACTCCGTTGAGACTCCAAAAACATGTGTACTGCGTTGGCAAGGTTTAAACAACAAAATCAACATAAAGATGGTGCTACAGAAAATGAGATACATTGCGAACTTTTTAAGAAATACAACCAAAAAGGTGTTAGCCAATGATATCGAGTTACTATTGTAAGCTATAAGGAGAAGAGCTTCAATTTGTTGTGCAACAGGAACAGTTTAGCTAGCGTTGCATTTCTGGTAATAAGACTTAATCTGATGAGCACAAGACGTCGCTTTTTGTCATGTGATTGGCCTCACACTACTCAACTACCGGGATTCGGATGTTTTTGACTAACTGAAATATCGCTTTATTTAAATAAATACGTAGTGAGCTGACCTCAGAAATGAAACATTACAAGAACACAGAAATTTCTTTCATTTGCACAGATTCTCTACCTCGGAATTTCATTTGACCCAATACCCGAATGACTCGACACGTCATTGCAAGATCACAATTCAGAACTAATACAATTCCATTTTAGTCACCTGACGCTCTTGACCCAAACCAGTATAAGATTCTACAAAATCCCATTCTCATCCATAGGACTAGCATAAGAAACCAAATCACACCATCAGGAACTCAACCTCACAAATTCCAAGCCCCAAAGTCTCTGAACGCTGAAACATTGCCACAAACACCAGCCAAACCCAACATCTCCAACCAAAGACAGTCAAGAGTGCAAAACAGCAACGTACCTTGCACTGGGGGGTCTCCTGGGCACTTCAGGTTCAAACTCCACGGGCAAGCCCAAGAACCCATCGAACCTGTCGAACGTAACGTGCGCGACGTGGCGGACTCTAGTGGGCTCACCAATCTCCATGCCACAGAGCTCTTCGCTCACTTCGCACTTGCAAGCCACCAAAGACTTCCTAAAGATCCCCACCAACACTGCCAACACAGACAACTGCGGCTGCTGCTGCTCTCCGTTCTCTCCCTCGCCCTCGACGTCCTCCTCCTCCTCCTCCTCCTCCTCCTCCTCATCATCATCATTCGCAGCCGGTGCACAGGACAAGGAAGCCGAAGGGTCAGTGCGTGGACACGAAGCGAGGCGGAGGACCTCCGTCACGGCCGGCAACGAAAAGGGCCGCTCTTCTTTCAGGAAATTACGAAATGGGCACATGGCGAAGTACGAGCGAGAGCGTGCTGCGCGGCTTTCATGCGCTTACAGCGACAAGATGATGGAAAAGGTTGTGTTTTGGGGAAGAAAGGTTCGACCTTTACGTTGAGTTGGGTGGAAGTAAAGGTCGTCCGAGAGGCACTTGAGAATTCTCATCATCATCAACCGAAGTTCCTTTTCGGTTTTCCGTCTTCGCTGCGCGTTTTGTGGAGAAAAGTGAGCTAAAAAGCTTTGATTTGGCGTTTGAGGGATGAGGAAGCAAAGTAGAGAGAGAGAGAGAGACGAAGAGGAGAGAGGTTTTTGGTGGGAAATTTGATGATGTTGGGGGAAACCTTTTAGTTAAGAAATTTGCAGCTCCTGTCGGACAATTAATTAATGTAGAATTTGTTTGGTAGGAAATCTAAATGATGATAATCGAAGGTGAACATGCGATGTTTGGTTGGAAATTTAAAGGAGAATTATAAAAAATCATAAATATTTTATAATTATGTCAATTCAGTCATAAATTTATTTTTTTAATCAATTAAGTCATAAACCTTTTACAATGTGCGCCACCCGGTCATTTCGGCAAAATTGGGCGACCAAAGCACCAGAGACAAATTTTTTAATAATATTTTATTTTTTTAAAATTTTTTTATTATGTTTTTTTCTCTCTCTCTCTCTCTCTTTTTTCCCTCCCTCCTCCTTCCTCCTCCCTCCTTCTTCCTTTGGCTCCAGCCACCAACTAGGCCTCACTGGTAGTCAAACTAAGGCGGTTGGGCAAGGCGAGCCCTCGCTAGATCCGGTGAGGGGGGCCTCACTATTGCTCGATTTGGCGAGTGTGGGCACCGCACTCGGAGGAGAGGCTAAGGGCAAGGGTGGCGTTGATCTTGAGGCTGAGGTTGGGGTCGTCCCAATCCTTGATGAGGATGCCGAGGCACTTCTTACTCTTCTGCAACACCGCCTTCAGCCTTGTGCAGCAATTGATGGTGGGGCTCTTGGCATCCCCGCCTATGTACGATAGGTAGCTTGCCAGCCCAACTAGCTAGTCCGTGCACTCCACTTGGACTAGCCCACACTCGCCAAATTGAGTGACGGCGGGGCGAGCCCTCACCATATCCGGGCGGCCGGGAGCATCGGCGAGGGGGCGAGGACTGGGCGAGGACTCCCGCCGATCCCTTGCCGATCCGGCGAGGGTTGCCTCGCCGAGAGAGTGGAGAGGAGAGAGAGCGAGCCCTCGCTAGATCCCGGTGGGGCTCGCCCTAACCGGCGGTGACCGGACCAAGCAAGGGCGAGCCAAAGGAAGAAGAAGAAGGGAGGAGGAGGAGGGGAGAGAGAGAGAGAGAGGGAGGGAGCGTCGTTGGGCGAGGACTCCCTCGCTAGATCCCTTGCCAGATCCGGCGAGGGTTGCCTCGCCAGTGGGGGGCTCGCCCTAGATCCGGCGGGGGCTCGCCCCGCCTTGAGTCCCGGTTGTTGGAGCCAAAGGAAGAAGAAGGGAGGAGGAGGAGGGGAGAGAGAGGCAGGGAGGGCTCGGGCGAGGACTCCCTCGCTAGATCCCTTGCCGATCCGGCGGGTTTGCCGGGGCGGGCAAGCCCTCGCCGGATCCAGCGGGGCCAAAGGAAGAAGAAGGGAGGAGGAGTAATTCGAAAAATAAAATATTATTAAAAAATTTGTCACCAGCGCCAACCGGCGGCCACATCGCGTTGGTTGGCCAATTTTGGCTGGAATGACTAAACCGACACAATTGTAAAAGGCTTATAATTCAATTAGTAAAAAAAAATGAATTTATGATTAAATTGACACAACTACAAAAGGTTTAGAACTTTTGGGTAATTCTCCCGAAATTTAAATGATAATCGAAGGTGAACATGCAATGTTTAACATGAGGGATTTCATTTAGATTAGAAGATCTATGGCTATCTATTTTTCGATTAATTTTATATAAAGTTGCTCATACGAAATTTTTTTTTTTTTATATCATAACTAGCTAATGTATGTTATAACTACTCATTTTCTAAAGGAAAAAAGTCACAAAAAAAAAATCTTAAACTTTGTCTACTGTGATATATTTACCCTATTTCTTTTGATATTGAAAATTCTGAACTTGTACCGATATGATACATTTACCCCAAATTTTTTTCACGACACCAAATTTTTTGAGTAAATATGTCACATAGGTAAAAATTTAGGGTTTTTTGTATTATAAGAAAAAGTTCGAGGTAAATATGTCATGGTAAGCATAATTTAAAGTTTTTGGTGATTTTTACCCTTTTTCAAATCATTTTCGGGAGCTTCAATTGCTCTTATGAAAGTACCAAGTGAGATTCAATGAAATATTGCATACACGCTCCCTAATAGCTTTTGCATAATCCTCACTCAAACCTAATCATGCATCAAAGGATGTACTTCTTTTGGAAGGGTATCGGGTGCTTAAAAAATATATATATTTATATATTTTGAAAAAAATACAGCATTTACTGTCGAAATAAAAGAAGTTTTACACTAGTGGCTTTATCTATCCGTGCTTTCGAAAAATATAACCTCTCATCCTCTCAAATCAGGTATACAAAACATGGAAAATTGTTCATGCAAGGCATTACCTTTGTGTTGACACTTCGGCAATGAATAAAATAAGAACAATATGCTTTCTAATTCACATAAAGATTGATTTAATTATGATTAGATTGATCGACATATGGACTAGAAAGAAGAGATTCAAATGATTTTTCGCGCGGTGAAAATTTAAGAATTATCGGTTGTTGCCTTTTTAAAACCAATGAGTTGTTCAAGAAAATTTGTTATTGCTAAAAATAATTTTGATTAACAAAAAAAATTAGAATATGTGATTAAGTGGGTTCACTTGTGGATGAGTTCGTACATAATGGATGCATTGAAGATCTTCCCAAAGTGTTAAAAAAAGTACCAAACTCAAGAAGCCTAAAACTTGAGCCTCTTATCAATACATCGAGGCTTTGTTTCTTTTGCGGAAAATAAGTCAATGGAAAAACTTATGCTTAAATTAAGGAAAATTAATTTCTCTTTAAAAAATCGGAGATCATTTTCCAAAATATGACTATATTAGTGCATGAACCCAAAACTTTACGCTTGGGCACGAAATTCCAATGCTAAGTCTTGGGGCCCCAGCATCCAAGATCAAGTCTTCGGTGTTCGAGCCCTAGTCCAAGGCCCGAGCCCATTGAGGCTGGGCTATGACCCTAGTGTCCTCACCCGGGTCCATCGAGGTAGAACTTGGGCCCCTGGTGCCCGCACTTGGGCCCACGAATAATATATATCTATTTAGACAAATTAAATCAAAATTTCATATCAAATAAGGGAAATATTTTTCAATTCATTTTTAGTTTTCAACCAAACATTGAAAAATATTGTCATTTTCTTAAAAAATAACTTCCCAGAAAATATTTTTAAGGAATGTCACATTTTACACGAAACAAAAGGAGCCTGAATTGGATCACTTGAAGGGTTTTCATTCCAATAGTAAGGTGTTTGGTAATACAAAAAGGTTGAACCGCACACACTACAAAAGTCGGAGTGTCAGAAGTAAAACTTCAAACACATAACTTTGGTCAAAAGAATTAATTACACTAATCAAACTTTGACCAACTGCATGATCCTAAGTAACTGATGTTGCACTAATTTAAGATCGGGAGCATGATTCGTGGTCCAAACTATTTCTTAGATGCCCAACTGAGAAAGATAAAAGAGTATGAGCAAGTCAACTTTGCTGCAACAGCCATTATCCTTAATCTCAACAGACGCCTAAATCAACAACAAATGATTATCTAAGCACTAATCAGACCGACTTTGATTATTGACGTATTGGTAGAGGTGGCAAAATGGGTCTTAGACCCATATATGACCCATTTTAAATCATAAATTGGTCATATATGGGTCACTTGTTTTTTGAAGAAACTAGTTAAATGGGTTTAATAATTAAAGACTTAAAATATGTGGGTCTTAAATGAGTCTTAAGTGGGTTTTAAATGAGTTGGATTTAGAACCCATTTTCAACCAAAACCACACAATCTCCCTCTTCCCTCTTTAACTTTACAAAAATATTTTTTTTATAAAAATCGAATTTATAATTTTTTTTATTTTTTTTTTTTTTTTTTTTTCTTCTTCCTTCTTCCGGTGGTGGCCGGCACGATGATGGCCAACAAGCGGCCGAGCAAGCCTCGAGCTCACCAACATCAAGCGAGCTCGGGCCTCGCCGATCGACAAGACTCAAACTCGCCGGCGTCAAGCGAGGCTCGAGCCTC
Organism: Eucalyptus marginata; assembly: GCA_014182565.1. Lineage (NCBI taxonomy): Eukaryota > Viridiplantae > Streptophyta > Magnoliopsida > Myrtales > Myrtaceae > Eucalyptus > Eucalyptus marginata. The sequence continues at coordinate 48,686,509 of CM024586.1, read as the reverse complement.
GTCGATCTAGCGAGCCTCGAGCTCGCGGCATCGGGCGAGCTTGAGCTCACCGGATTTGGCAAGGTGGAGGCCTCGCCGACATTTGGCGAGGGGGCGAGCTCGAGGCTCGCCCGTGGCCGATCACCGGCTGTCATCGTGGCGGCGCCAGCCAAAGAAGAAGAAGAAGAAGAAGAAGAAAAAAAAAATTTTAATTAAAAATTATATTCTTAAAAATAAAAAATAATTAAATTTTAATTTTTTAAAAATAAAAATAATTAAAATTGATTTTTTTAAATAATTATTTAAAAAATTATAAAACTTGTCTTAAATTTGTGTTGTATAAAACCATTTTAGCAATACCATTTTTTATAATATATAAAAACTTTTTTAAGTTTCGTTAAATGGATCGGGTACGGGTCGAGTCGGATATGGATAAAAAATTTTGCATTGAAATAAATGGGTTATAAACGGGTTAAATGGGTCGATTTGGGTCGGACCATTTATGACCCGACTCAAACCCGACCCACCCATTTAACGTGTCTACATATTGGTATAAGATTGCATCTTGAAACGTGACGTCATCATCGATTTTAGGGACACGAAGACATGAGCCCTAGATGACTCCATGCACGTCGGAGCTGGTCTCGACGTGCAGAGCATTACCATCCTCCTCCTTCTTGTCGGTAACGATGGTACTGATCATCTCTCTCTCCCTTCATGTCCGCCATGACCAACCACCCATCTCGGCCAACTTCACTATAAAAACGAACCAGAGGACAATCATTCGGCATCCGCAAACACACAATCTCCCCATCTTTTCATAGTCCGTCCGGCTGCGAGCTTTCCTTCTCTGTCTTAAGGAAGAAGATGTCGACGGCGCGAGCAGGTGCTGCTTTGGGACTGGCCCTGATCGGCCTCGTGTTGGCGAGCCTGAGCGGGTCTTGCCAAGGCGCGCTTCAAGTTGGGTTCTACAATGGCGAATGTGGGTTCTCGGATGTCGAGGCCATCGTGGCTCGCGTCGTGGCGGCCCAGTTCGGGAAAGACCCTACCATCGCCCCCGCTCTCCTCCGCATGCAGTTTCATGATTGCTTCGTCACCGTAAGCTAATTAGCCTAAATTATTTTTAATTTGGTTCCCACGCAGGTGCTTTAGAACTAGTCTATTGACTAATAAAGAAATTATTTAGATGGACAGGATTGCTTGATACCAGCACGTTTTGTGTGTTAAAATGTTATGATGACTAGATAAATATCATCGGATTTCATTTTGATACGATGAAAATTAGGGTTGCGACGCTTCCATTCTTCTGGATGGAAAATCGAGCGAGAAGACGGCACCACCGAATTTGAGCATCAGAGGCTACGATGTCATTGACGCAGCGAAGGCTGCCGTGGAGGCCGTATGCCGCGGAGTCGTTTCCTGTGCCGATATCATTGTAATGGCCACAAGGGACGCCGTCTCCTTGGTAATTAAATCCTACTTTCTGCATAATGCATGATCAGATGTATACACCAAGTGTCTCGATCCAATGACATTTTGCTCCTCATATGCTATACTTATTATATACACATTAGCATAGTAAATTTCGTGACGTACAAGTGAGACACATGCTCAAATATTGCAGAGCGGAGGAGGTCGGTACAAGGTAGAAACGGGACGAAAAGACGGGCTCGTATCACTCGCGTCCAACGTCAATCTCCCCCCTCCCTCCATCTCCGTCGACAACTCCATCGCGGCGTTCGCTGAAAAGGGACTCAACGTTTCCGACATGGTCCTTCTTCTAGGTACATATATGCGGCAGTTGAAAAGCCTAGATCCATGTAAATAAGTATGAAAGTTGTAGCGTGGTATTAGTGTTTGTTCCTGAAAAAACTGCTATCGGTGGTGTCCCAGGTGGCCACACGATCGGCGTTACTCACTGCTCGCTCTTCCAAGACCGCCTGTACAATTTCCAGAACACCGGGAAACCCGACCCAACCATGGACCCTTCATTGGCTTCCGCCCTAAGGTCGACGTGCCCTAACCCTCAGACTAATGTCGACAACATTGTCAACCTCGATCAGAACCCTCTGAGTGCGTCGATCGTCGACAACTCCTTCTACAAGCAGATACTCGCCCATAGAGGGATACTGCAGATCGATCAGGAGATCGCACTGGACGGGCAGACCAAAGACATTGTGGGAGCGATCGCGGGTGGGTTCGACTTCTCGGCTAGGTTCGGCCAAGCCATGGTCAAGTTGGGCGCACTCCAGAATGGCTCCCCGGGGGAGATCAGGCAATCCTGCAGAGCTATCAACACGGCTCGTACGCTGCCTACTTCCAAAGATGAGCAGAGGACAGGCAAGAGGCAGCAGAGAGACGACCTGAGAGCCCGTTCAATTCAAAAGCGTGGATCTTCGGACTGAATTCAAGACTTGCAATTGTCTTGCCATCTTTTTCTCTGATTACGTTTGAATTTATACTCATTTGGCTTTTGTGTTTCTCCTATTTCATTTGAGAATTCTATGTCATGTGGCGTCGGCTAATATAATTGAATATTAAATTTTTATTTGGGTCTTGAAACAGTTGCATAAAACGTTTGTGAATACTGATCTTTGAAGGTAAATGTCATTAGGCTTCGCTAATATAACAATTTTTGGACTACTATGAAAATAACATCATGTGTCACAAATTCTTAAAGGAATGGATCTTACAATAATTTTTAATTTTTATTTTTTATGACTCAAAATAAACTGTTATTCTTACAGTGAGTTGAGAATAATTACGTAAGCCTTTCTCATGTCACTAATTCTATTTTTTTTTTGGTACTAAGAACGTCCCTCGACACAAAATGCTCCATCTTAATTTTGATGGAGGCTTTCCTCTAACAAGTAATCTTGGCAAGTATTTAGAAGTGCCTCTGCTCTATGAACAAATTACTCGCAAAACTTACCAACCTATTGTTGTAAAAAGAATCAAACGTAATCAGAGAAAAAATATATTCTTTATTAAAATATTTTTATAAGCACCGGATGCACTTCCAAAGGACATGGTTTAGATTTATGTGAGGAATATGCAAAAGCTATTAGGAACCGTCTATGCACTATTATGAAAACGTGATTTATCATTTAAATATTGAAATACTCTTCCTTATACTTAGTTTGGTCTTTTGCCTAGTACTAAGTGTGGAAATTTACTTCGGGAGGCAAATGGAGCTTGGAAATATTCAAACTCATAATCTCTAGCTTTGATAATGTATAAAATTTTATGGAATTATTACTAACTGTTCTAAAAGTTTAAGTTATTAGATTAAGATGTTGTTTATTATTTAAATATTAAAATATTAAATTTTTGTAATTTTCCTATGTCTAATTATGGATTGTGATTAGTAGATTGTAATAAATGGTGGTTTGATAATTCATTTCAATCATTCAATTAAGAGTACATGCGGGCCCTAGGTAGATCTTGGAACCGATCCAAGAATCTATGATAGGATAGGTTCGTATATATGTAAAGTGGTTTCCAAGTTCCAAAAATTAAGGAGCCTGTTCTGACAGGTATATTCTAGGTTATACATGAAACCTGGACGGAATTTGGAACCGCTTGACCCTACTATTTCATTGAATTACACTTGGTATTTTCATCAAAGCAAATGAAGCTCTTGAGGATAATTAGAAAATTGAGAAGTTATAACATACATCGGGGGTGCCAAAAAAAAAAAAAGTTTTGCCTTCGTGTCAACGCTTTGGCAATGAATAAAACAAATTAACAAAATCCCCAATGTAAAGAGTGCAGGTTATGAAAATTGAACATGCACTTCGCTGTTTTAGGGAACTATTTTGAAATAATATGCTTTCCAATTCATTTAAAGATTGATTTAATTATGATTAGATAGATTGACACAAGGACTAAAATAAGACATTCGAATGATTTTTGTAAGATGAAAGTTTAACAATCATGGGCGGTTGCCTTTTTTAGAATCAATTAGTCCTTACAGAAATTTGTTGTCAATATGTTAGAACTAACTATGATAAACAAAAACAATTAGAAAAATGTGGTTAAGGGTGCGTTTGTTTGTGTTTAATTTTTTTTGTTAGGGGAACAGAAATAAAAAAACTATTTCTTTCCGGGAACAGTTTTTGAACAAAGGCGCGTTTGGTAAACTTGTTCGAAATAAAAAAAAGAAACATGTTTGGTAAATTTATGTTTTTTTTTGTTTCTTTTAATTTTTTAATAGTTTTTTTTATTTTTCATTTTTTTCTTTCTTTTTCTTTTTATTTTTTTCTTGCTTTGGCCGGCGACCGGCCGACGAGGGGGCGGCCTCGCCGAGCCACGGCGAGGCTCGCCCGGCCCCGGCGAGGCTCGGCCTCGCCGTGGTTGGGCGAGGCTCGGCCTCGCCTTGGGCGGGCGAGCTCGGCCTCGCCGGATCTGGGCGAGCCCGAGCTCGCCCGGCCGCCGCGAGGCTCGCGAGGCTCGCCAGATCCGGCGAGGCCGAGCCTCGCCCAGCCACGGCGAGGCTCGCCGGCCCCGCCGGCCCTCGTCGGCCGGTCGCCGGCCATGGCCGAGGCCGGCGACCGGCCAAAGCAAGAAGAAGAAGAAAAGAAGAAGAAGAAGAAAAGAAGAAAAAAAAAAAGAAAAGAGAGAGAAGTTCTTTTGTTTTTGTTAAATGAAAGCAAACAACTTTTTTTTTGTTTTATTCTTTTTTTTAGAACAAAAGAAGATTTGGAACAAAAACGCATACAAATTTGTTTATTCTTTTTTGTTAGAACAAAAAAAATGAAAAACTGTTTATGAACAAAAAAAAAAGAACATAAACAAACACACCCTCAAGTGGGCTCACTTTGAGAAAATTATCACAAAAGTCTTAAATCTATTATACATTTGCCAATTCAATCATAAATATTTCAATTTTACCAATTGAATTATAAACTTGTTCACATTTTACCAATTGAGTCCATTAGACTAATTTTAGCCTACATAAGCTGACATGGACAATTTTAAATAATATACTAATAATTTTCAATTTTTAATTAATTTATTATTTATTATTTTCCTTTTTTTTTAATCTAATCCTAGGACAGCGAGATCAAGGCGAGGGTCGCGACCCTTGCCCAAACTAGGTGAGAGTCGCCGGCCTTCGCTTGCCTAGGGTTAGAAAAAAAAAAAAGAAAAAAGGAAAATAATTTAAAATATGAAAATATGAAAATATGAAAATATTATTAAAAGTTATCTATGTCAGCGGTTTTTGCTTAAAATTGACCGAATTGACTTAATTAGCTAAATATGATAGTTTAGGACTTAACTGTAAAATTAAAAGATTTAGGACTAAATTGGTAAAATTGTAATAGATTTAGAACTTTTTCTTTCCCTTGTTGAAGAGTTCATTCATCATTGATGTACAAAATTTCCCGAAAGTGCTAAAGAAGAGCGTTGAATTGGATCATTTGAATGATTTTCATTACAATATTGAGGTGTTCGGTAATACAAAAAGGCCCATCCGCAGGCACTACAAAAGTCGGGGTATAAGAAGCAAAACTTCAGACACCTAATTTTGAGTATCAAAAGGATTAATTTCAATAATCAAACGTTGACCAACTGCATGATCCTAAGCAATTGATGTAAGATCACTGAGCACGGTTCATGGTCGACGCTGTTTCTTAGATACCCAATCGAGAAAGACAGAATCAACGGTCATTGATATCAATCTCAACAAAGGCCTAAATCAACAACAAGAAATGATTATCTAAGCACTAATCACTGATTAGTAATCAGACCGACAATGATTATTGACGTATTAGTATAAGATTGTATCTGAAAACGTGACGTCACCGTCGATGAGGACACAAGACAGGAGCCATGCATGTCTCCATGCACGTCGGAGCTGGTCTCGACGTGCAGGGCATTAACATCCTTCTTCTTCTTGTCGGGGGCGATGGTACTCATCATCTCTCCCCTTCTCTTCGTGTCCGCCATGACCAACCACCCATCTCAGCTAACTTCACTATAAAAACGAACCAGAGCACGATGATCCGGCATCCGCAAACGCACAAGCTTACCATCTTTTCATAGTCCGTCCGGGTGCGAGTTTTCCTTCTCTGTCTTGAGGAAGAAGATGGCCACGCTGCGAGCAGGTGCTGCTTTGGGACTGGCCCTGATCGGCCTCGTGTTGGCGAGCCTGAGCGGGTCTTGCCACGGTGCTCTTCAGGTCGGGTTCTACGATGGCAAATGTGGGGTCTCGGATGTCGAGGCCATCGTGACCGGCGTCGTGGCGGCCCGGTTCAGCAAGGACCCCACCATCGCCCCCGCTCTCCTCCGCATGCAGTTTCACGATTGCTTCGTCGCTGTAAGCTAATTAGCCTAAATTACTTCATGAAAAGCTACTTAAATGTTCGATTTGGTTCCCACGCACGTGCTTTAGAACTAGTCTATTGACTAATGAAGAAATTATGTAGATGGATGGGATTGTGTAATACCGGCTCGTTTTGTATGTTAAAATGTTAAAATGACTAAATAATTAGGGTTGCGATGCCTCCATTCTTCTGGACGGAAAATCGAGCGAGAAGACTGCGCCGCCAAATTTGAGTGTCAAGGGCTACGATGTCATTGACTCCGCAAAGGCTGCCGTGGAGGCCATGTGCCCCGGGGTTGTTTCCTGCGCCGACATCATTGCCATGGCAACTAGAGATGCCGTGTCCCTGGTAATTAAATCGTATTTTCCACATAACTCATGATAAGATGCATGCGCTGAGCGTCTCAATCCAGTGACATTCTGCTCTTCTCATATGCTATACTTATATACACATTGGCTTAGTAAATTTCATGACGTACGCGTGAGACACATGCTCAAATATTGCAGAGCGGAGGAGGTCGGTACAGGGTAGAAACGGGACGGAAAGACGGGCTCGTATCGCTCGCGTCCAACGTCAATCTCCCCCCTCCCTCCATCTCCGTCAATGACTCCATCGCGGCATTCGCTCAAAAAGGACTCACCGTTTCCGACATGGTCCTTCTTCTAGGTACATATATGCAGCGTTGTCGTCCTCAAATCAATTGAAAACCCCAGATCCATGCAAATAAGTTCGAAAGTTGTAGTCTGGTATAGTGTTTGTTCTTGAAAAAAACTGCTACTGGTTGTGTCCTAGGTGGCCACACGATCGGCATTGCTCACTGCTCGCTCTTTCAAGACCGGCTTTACAATTACCAGAATACCGGGAAACCTGACCCGACCATGGACCCTTCCTTGGCTTCCGCCCTTAGGTCGACGTGCCCTAACAAGCAGACTAACGTCGACAACATTGTCAATCTCGACCAGGATCCTCTGAGCTCATCGATCGTCGACAACTCCTTCTACAAGCAGATACTCGCCCGTAGAGGGATTCTGCAGATCGATCAGGAGATCGCGCTGGACAGGCAGACCAAGGACATTGTGGGAGCGATCGCCGGCAGACTTGACTTCTTGACTAGGTTTGGCCAAGCCATGGTCAAGCTGGGCACACTCCAGAATGGCGCTCCTGGGGAGATAAGGCAATCCTGCAGAGCTATCAACACGGCTCGTAAGCTGCCTACTTCCAAAGATAGGCAGAGGATGGGCCGGACAGGCTGGACGCGGTGGAGCGGTGACCCGAGAGCCCTTTCGATTCAGAAGCGTGGCTCTTCACACTGAATTCAAGACTTGCTATGATGGTCTTGCTATCTTGTTCTCTGATTACGTTTGATTTTACACTGCCGGCTTTTGTGTTTCTCGTGTTTCACTTGAGAATTTCATGTCTTGTGGTATCGCCTAATAAAATTGAATATCGAATTTTTATACGAGTCTCAAAACCGCTGCATAAAACATTTATGAATACTGATCTTTGAATGTAAATGCCACTAAGTCTAAACTTTTTTGTTCTAAGAAGGTCCCTCGACACAAAATGCACCATATTAGTTCAGCAGGAGGCTTTCCTCTTGCAAGTAATCTTGGCAATTATTTATGAGTGCCTCTGCTCCATGAACGAGTTACTCGTAAAACTTACTAACCTATTCTTGATATAGTGCCTAGTAAATTATGTGGATGAAAGCTGAAAATTTGACTCTTGCAGGGAGAATAACTTTGGTTCAATCTGTTGCGAAGCAGTTGAACATGATTGTCGAAATTTTGTTTAGGGCGACGTTCATGACATCATTATTTTTAAAAAGAAAATTCACCTATGGGGATGGGAAAAACTTTGCCAACCGGAGAATTATGGAGAATTAGGGTTTCGCAAGTTACGTACGAGTAAAACAAGCATTTCTTATCAAACTTGCTTTGTCTTTAGTTTTGAAACCAAAAAGGCCTTGTGGATAACTTTTATCAGAGACGAATATCGCTGCTTTTGCACTGCTCTCTGGTTCTGTTTCAAATCGTCCCACCAACACTCTTCTTTGGAAAGCTCTTAGTGAAGTATGGCGTGACGTAGTCAATGGTACGAGATGGGGAGTGGTCAATGGGAGAATAGTTAAATTCTGGACTGATGATTGGGTCGATGGAATCGTTCCCCTTACTATTGGATTCTACCATTTGCTCCTGTTCAGGATCTTGACTGTGTTGTTCTTGATTTTGTTTGTCATGATCAATGTAACCTCACCAATCTAGTTGGTACCTTGCCTCAGTCAATTTTGCTGAGACTCTAGTCCGATCTTTCCACCTACAAAGTGTGATGATAATGGTTTGCTGCTTTCGGGTAGCAATAGCAGTGGGAATTTCTCTGTTAAGGAAGCTTAAGAATTAATCGCACCGGAACAACATTTGCCTACAAATAAATTTTAAAGCTTATTATTGAAATGGGATGAATCGCAAAGGATCAAAAGTTTCATGTGGTTGGTTTCACACCAGCGCCTACTTACTAATCACAAAAGGTTTGATCATAAAATCACAGTGAATCTCCATTACACTTCTTGCCCCTAAGACCACCTTACACTACTCCTGGATTATAAGTGTGCAAAGGTTATTTGGCAGAAGATTTTGCCTACAAGTTTAAGGGGTCATTTCTTTACTCTTGATTTGCATGAGGGGTTGTTGGCAAACCCGTTTGCTACAACAATCTTAATAAAAGAATATGAGCGGCCACTCGTATTTGGTGTAACCTGTTGGTGTTTGTGAAATTGAAGGAATTAAAAATTATTCTACACAGAATTTTTTTTTTCCTTTCTAAGTACATTTATGAATATGATCTTAGAATATGCCAACGATATTCTATCTACTCGATTAGTGTAAAATGAATTGTCTGTCGAAAGGGAGAAAAGAAATAAGCTTGTGGTTAGACCCCCAACGTGGCCTCTAAAGGCACCGAGGTTTAGCTTCATTAGGCAAACTTATTCACGATGACTCGGGTAATTGGCATGATGGAATTGTGCAAATAGTGGGAATGTGTTCTTCTCTCAAAACGGAACCATGGGGCATTTTCTTAGGCTTGAAATTAGCAATTTCTTTGGTATCACCAAACTTATTATGGAGGCGAATTGACAAGTTGCTATTGCTTCAGAAATCAACTTTGCTTCATGATGGTGACACACTCATTTCTCATATTGAGAGTACGATCGAGTATTTTCAACGGGTTAAAGATTCTCCATAAATTTAGGGAATGAAATGTATATACAAATTGGCTAGCAAATTGAATTATCCAACTCAACATGTGAGTGATAATGATGTATCATATAGGTCATCAACAAGTTTGTTTCTTTTATCGTTAGGGGAATGGATTGGATGATTTTTTATTAGGAGAGTAAATATATAATTTTCGAATTTTACCCATTTTTCAAAAGAAAAATACTAATCTTTTTATTTAATTACCTGGGAAGAATGAGATTGAGGTTTGAATTTTCACTTTCTCTTAGGGAAATGATTATTTGGTTTCAAGTATAAATTTTGACTCTTATGTTAATACAAAATTGTAACAGTGAGAATAGAGTAGGACCGACTAAAAAAAAAAGTATAAAAAGTCTTTAACTTTTAATAGGGGAGACGGCAATTACATCCGATGCACGCGCATTCTCTGCTTCAAAAACAGTCCCGATCAACTCCGCGTCCATTCTCTCTCTCTCTCTTTCTCTCTTTCTCTCTCTCTCCGGTTTTCCTCGGCGAAGCGACTCGATTCGACCGCTTTTTGCTTCTTCCATCGCCGTCACGAATCTCTGCCCCGCTCTATACTCTCTCAATCGGGCGCGCTTCCTGATCATTAAAGAAGGTGCGCGAAAAGGGTGAGAAGAATTCCCCGATCAGATTCGACCGGTTCGATTATGGACGTCGGAGGGCCGATCCGATTCCGCGGCTCCGACTCCTCCTCCTCCACCTCCTCCTCCGCCACCCACCACCGCCTCCTCGGCGCCTTCTCCCCCGAAAACCCTAGCCCCCCTCCAGCGCCGCCGCCGCCGCCGCCGCCGCCGCCGCCGACGACGACGACCTCCTCACCGAGGACGACATCTTCTCCGCCTTCGACTTCTCCGCCGCGGCCGCCGCCGCCGCCGCCGACCTCCAACAACATCATCGCGGCCGCGACCTCCGCGGCCAGGTCGACGCCGCGTCTCCTCGCCTCCGTGATCGCCACTCGCCGTACAGGAACTCAGCGTTCGGCCCGCCGGATGGCTTCGGCATACTCGCCGCGGCGCTCCCCGAGCGCGAGGCTGGCTCCGTCTTCGGCCGCAAGGCCTCGGTCTCTCCTTCTTCGTCCCTCGCCGCGGCGGTGGCGGCGCCCGTTTCGTCGTCGCGGATGATCCCCGCGATTCCGCGCCCCCCGCAGGACAGATTTCCGCTGGCTTCTTTTTCGTTGGCGGAGAAGTACCACCAATCGGCGCCGGTCAACGTGCCTGTGTTGATGGCGAGGAGGCACCGCGAGTTCGTCGAAGTCGAGGACGAGAGTGGCGATGTCGAGGATGAGAAGGATTTTGATGGGGAGGAGATGTTGCCGCCGCACGAGATAGTGGCGAGGCGGTTGTCCCGCTCGCAGAGCGTCGCTTGCTCGGTGCTCGAAGGTGCCGGGCGGACGCTCAAGGGCAGGGATCTGCGTCAGGTCCGGAATGCCGTGTGGCGGCAAACAGGTTTTCTAGATTGAGAACGCTTCTGTAACTGAGCTGAGGGAATGTTGTGATGTTTGGTACATTAGAATTTGGCATTCATAATCTTTGATTCTAGGTAAGTATTAGGGACGTATTCAACTATTATTATGTTGAAATCGTCCCTGGTCTGGCTCTTTTATTTCTCTATTCCAACTGTTGTGAGAATTTGCACGGGTTAGATGATTATTATAAAGTCGTGATTCTTTGATAACTCTAAAGAGCTCTGCACCTGAGAGATTTAGATGTCTGGTTGACTTGGCATTATGGAAGTGGCATGCTGGGATATGTATGTTTCGATCTTTGAATTTGTGGTCGAATAAGCCAACTCAAGGTTCTTATCAATCTGTATGATCACGGAGGAAGTATCTGTAGTGACTAACTTCGCTTCAACTAATAACCATAACCACTAAACTTCACTTTCATTACCAGCTAGATAATTGAGCTAACAAGGTTCTTCCTTATGGGCCACATATCGACATATGTCTGAGATAGGGTAGTATGCTCACTTTGTGGGTAACAGGAGCGGCACTGACCAGAGGACAAGACTGTGAGCGAGTTGGTGGGCTTCATTTTGTTCACGACTAGTACATACATGGACATTATGACCATCCAATTCCATTCAATTCGTTCTGGTTCGGTGATGCCTTACTGCTGGCAAGGTTTGGCTCTGCGTTAGAGCACTTTGGTTTTCTAGGGGCTATTACTGGGTAAATGGAATCCACTGCAGCAGAAGTTAATGTCACATAAGACGGTGGATGTTTCCTTTTGTTAGTTTTAAAAAAAAAAAAAGGATGTTTTGTGTAGTGTATTTCAACCTAATCAATTGTCTTGTCGACCATTTGTGAAGATTGATAGGATCTTGAATATTATGAGCTTTGAGGAGCTTCATTTTGGGCCTAAATTTGAGTTTCTTTGTGTTTTGGATTCTGATCTATTTGTTTGAGTTGAGGAAGTGAGCTCAGGTGAGTTTATGCACGTTAATATTTTGTGGGTTGATCCTCACAACATCAAGCATGATAGAACAAAGGCTTGTACCTGAAAGCAGAACCGGTTTTCTTTATCTTTACATTCATTGTAAGCACATCGCAAGATTTATAACCCCCTTAAACTGCAAGGAAGATTTGTTGCAGTCTGTCAAGGATATTTCTTTTAGAAAGTCACGGGGAATTATTGTGGTCTATGCTGACTTCGAGTGAGATATCTGAGCTGGCAGAAATGAAGTGCACAAAATGAGCTGTATAGTGTTTTAGGGCGTCACTACTTAGTAGAGAGGTAGAGCATCTGGCTTATGAACTGTTTTACTAGTTCATCTGCTGATCTTTCTCGTGAACTCAAGTGTGTAACCATTGTTTCATGGTCTGAATGCATTATAGTAAAAAGAACTTCAAGTTCCCTCTTCACAAATATTTTTTCTTCCCTCCTCTATCTTCTATTTCTCTGTTTTGCTTCCCTCTTGACTCTTCTTCTAGATTTCTTGTGCAACTTTACACCAAAATATACATATTTCCATATTCAACATGACCTATCGCTAATTGAGAGGGATAAAAGACATACATCAAATGAGAGTGGTAGTGAGTGTCTGTGAAGGCATATTAGCTGTGTTATCGGCCCTTTCAACTTTTGTGATAACGTTTTGTTCAGAATTCATTCATTTGGTATTTTTTATAAGGTCAACATAATATCTTTAAACTTATATCATCCATTGTTGATATCTGTCGTCATGCTTCCATGCTCGATCGAATCTTGCTATCTCATGAGGTCGTGCCAGTGAAAGTTGACTTAAATGCTTGGGTCATCATATGGTAGATTTTGTTCTTGTGCAAAAAACTGTGGATATTGATATATAAGCAAGCTCAGTTTATTGGGAAATTCATAGGTACAACAATCATCGGCTCTACTTTTAGTTTTAGTTTCATGAGAAAATAAAGCTGTCGGTAGAAAATTTTGTTCTTAATGTATGTCTCCCTGAGTGTATTAAATAATACATTGAATGATGTAGTTGACTAGTTGGGACAATTTTAAAGGCCTGAGTGGATTACTTTCAATTTTTTGTCGGGCCCTGAGTGTTTTGAATTCATTTTCTCTTGTCTATGTTTGATTATATGGGCTTATAGGGTCATACATTGAAATTCTAGAATGATGATGTCCATTCATCTATCTTGTCGCTGTTGGCTGGTGTCTTAGAGTTATTGCCCAGATTTTTAGTGTACTTTCTGGGGAAATCTCCCTCACTTGTTATCCTTATGGTAGGTGATGGTTTAACTCTTTGGTTGCACTGAACTAGGTATGCTGTGATCCATATTTTTCTATCTTTTCTTGTTATCTAGCATGATGCAAATCTTTTTGAAAGGCTGGAATTTGCCTGCGTTCCCATTGCAGATCATGCGTGGTTCTTACTTATCTGACCTTGAATTCTGGGGTACTCAAATTTCCTTTGATCAGGCGGATATTTTCCCTGCATATTGGCATCCCACTAGCCATGCCTAAACGTACATGCTGCTTGATGGGTGATTCTTCACCCGGGCTGTGAAGCTGTTATAGAACTCTCAATTTAAGATGTTAATGTTTGATGTTGCCACTCTCAGTCAGTAGGAAAAGTTTTGCTGGTTCAATCTGTATTTTCAGGCAAGTCTTTTCCATATCTTTGCTCTTTAATGCTGTGTTAAGATAGGATCTTTTTTTCTTCTTTTTTTCAAACGAAAGTCAGAATTGGCCACAACATCGCCATCAAACATTATATGTCCTAGTCCTTGGTTAACCTAATGCTGGTTAGTTCTGGACTACATAGTCAACAACAGTCTTACGTACGAGCAACTGATGTAAGAGGAACATGAGATTGTTTGGTTTTATGAGCCATTTGATGATGTTGCACAAACCTAATGCTTGATGGAGGTTTATGGACCATAAGCTATAAGGTGTCTGATTGGACTGGCTGAATTGAGTTGACACAACTCACTATGTGACTTCAATTATCCAGACCAGATCCTCTACAGTGTCTTTGTGGTCATGACGTGAGATGATGTTTGCTTCTTGTGAAAAAATCATATTGCCCTATCGTGGGTCCTATTTTTAACTTATGGAGAACAGGGACCGGACACAGTTGCTAAATGGTGTTTAAGCTTACGGTGTCCTCTGTGGTCATGACATGCAAGCGGATAGGAGTATGTTTACCTATATAAATTTCTGTTGTGATGTATACCCTTTTGATTATCTCCTCGCAGGCCATTCATCGGTAAGAGTGAAGCACTTGGTGCGAAAAGCGGATTTGATAATTTGCTGGGGATGCGATTTCTTGATTAACTGAGCCGTAGGAAGAAGGTGGGCATGCATTCTTCAATAAATTTCTCATCTATTTTGGCGGCTTTAATGGATGTTCAACTCCCGACGTTGTTGTCAGATCCTCTTATCTGTCCTTGTCCTGTCTTTTTTTCCACAAAAACCGGCGGTTAAGTGCATCTTGAAAGTAAAGTTCAAATAAAGAGATTCGATATCGTTTTGTCCGGATGGTGACAAAGACAAATGCATGTGCAGTTGATACCAGCATAAACATGGATCCTGCATGAGATATGACTACCGTGCAAATATTATCTGCTTGTTTCGCCTCTGCCATTATATCAAAGAAATCAGTCCTGAGCATATGCAAATTAAAACCGAGAATTTCCTTGCGGGGGAAACTCCAGAAATTTGCATGTGAATCGATTAGATAATACTATATGGTCTCGACATTAGGGAAACGCAGAGAAGTGGAGAAGATGAAATAGATGTAATGCAATTGATACTCGGATTAGGATTATTTGCCTAGAGGACGAGGATTCGCGCTTATGTGCAGAGGAGACGGTGAATCTGGACACGTGTGAATCGCTGACAAGAAGTAGGCTGTGCTATGGGCCTATGGCAGACACCATTTTTCAGGCTCAGGTGCATACCGTGCACAACCACGGTAGTTGAGGGAGCTGGTATTTGTCATTCCTTGGTTCAAGCTTGGCCAGGTGGTTGTTCCATCAACCACTCATCGTCACTTTCTCTCCCATTCACATTGAGTACGTTCGAAGAATATATATCAACGGATACGGTATTTACAAATTCAGGTAAGGCGCACGAAGATCAATTCCTCTGAATTAATTGTGATTTTGTTAATGAGTTTTCCAGCAATAGTCGATCCTTTTTATCGTGTTATGCGTGATCAGTATGTTGAATATTATACCTTTACACGTAACAAGTGTCGTGGACTCCCGATAAACGTGACCTGTTGAACCGGAACTTTTTCTTCCACGAGTATATTCTAGCTTGCATCAATTTCCAGTATTTTTTAAGTACATTCAGAATAATGCCTTTCGAACTTCTGGGGTAACAAATGAATCTGAGCTTTTATTGTATCTTCTTAATTGCAATGCAGGTCCAGAGTCCCAGCAACAGGTCCATCACCTACTCTCTGACTGCGTAATAAGTGGTCTCGCTTATTTTATACTATTCCCTTATACTTAGCCATTCTCCCCGAAACGTTTCCCCCCATGCGATGCCAACGATCGGTCGCCGCTGAAAGGTTTTGACTGGTGGATTGTATTAGAATATATAAATATTAAATTACATCTTCATCTGATAGCTAGGTAATCTCGCATTGATTGTGAAATGAGCTAATGATTAGTTTATAAGTGTGGGAAAAAACTCCACTCTATAAACTATCTTCCGGAATGAGAAAGGACCAAGATTATCCAACACCGTTATTAGAGCCCGGACTATCAATAAATTTGGACTCAACAGTCACACAAGAGATACGGGTTGTTGAGCTCCGATATGTAAAGGAGAGATTTATATAGTTGTGGAAGGATTTATGATCAATTTATAAGTGTAAAGAAAAATTTTACATTTTGAGCTAGTTTTTGGGATGAGTGAAGCTCGTGACCATCTCATAGGCCCAAAACTACCCAATACTAATATTAGAGCTTAGAGATCCTAAGCTTAAATTCCATGCTTAGTAATAGACAATGCATGATTTAAACATGATGGCATCTTGATCCCCACTCCTTCTCACGCGTAAGTTACTCTTTAACGTAAGCCTAAAGTGTGGAAGTATATGATTGGAGAGGCAAATGGGGCTTGTAAAGATTTGAATTTATGACCTCCAACTCTATACTATGTTACACTTTAGTGAGGCTATCATTGATTATTTTAAAAGGTTAAGCTGTTAGATTTATACATGATTTAATATTTAACTATTCAAACATATTAGTGTTGACGCATCATCCCTGTGGTTTGCTTTTGGTACTTAGCAATTGGCCCCGATATATATGTCCATATGCATGTAAACGGTTGGGCGCCATGATCCGCCGAAAACTTTTTACCGCTGGTTTGCTTTTGGTACATTGAAGTTTCTGTTGCGTGTAACATGGTACAGAATGACGTAGGCAACGTTCCCTGCATTTGCTTTGTCCTCAATGGAGTCATAGATTTTTCCTCCTATCATGGAATGAAATTGGTATCGGTAGAATTAGAAGATCCCAGCAATGTTTCGTAGAGCTCCTTCATGGGCATGTTCGGTACGAAGTGGGTATTTGAAGTTAGTTTCTCCTGTGGTGACGGTATATTCTATTATATTTTCTTGTGCACCTAATCGTAATCTGACTAGATGACCTGGTCATTGTGATGAATCTGTACTTTGAATGAAACTGGTAGGGCCCGGGTTCCTTACGCCAAAAGCTGTGAACTGAGTAAAACTTAAAGCCTGTGATTTTGTGAGTGAGTGCTATGAATGCTTCTTAGGCTCTCCATTTCTCGAGGAGTGACAGTCTGAGCGAACTCGCTTAGATCCATGAATGAGATGGAATGACACTGCAACAGAAGATGGGCATATCTACGTCTTTAAAAGTCAGGATCAGGTGTGATTTGTAGGGGTGATCGGGTTCAGGGTGGGTAGGGCCTAGACCTGGACCCTGTATCCGACCCTATTATAACCGGTTCCCATTTTTTGGACCATATATCCGACCATGTTTGTATTGGACCCTATACCCGACCCACCCCTGTTTTTCCGATCCAGGTTGCAGTCAACCCTGTTTCCATTAGAACCTTTTGCAATCTCTTGATATCCTATACAATTTCAAATTTTATATTAATAAGCGAGAAAATAACGTAATCTTCCTAATTTATATTGAAACATTAAACACTGATAATAAATTAATACATAAACTTTTTTACTAAACGGAAAATTAATTATCCATATGACTAATTATAATAAATAAAATCATAAGGCAAAGAATTAGCAACAAACATGGGTCTAATATTAGTTTTATTCCCACAACTACTATATTAAGCTACTCGTTTATGCAAACATAACTCCTTATAAAAAAGAGAAATTAGGCAAACCGATTTATGTGATACACAAGAATTTGGCGGCAATGAACACCGTTCGTCCATCAAATGGTGTGAGAGGGAGCCAGTGAGGAAGGAAGCAAGTGAGGAAGAGGAATGACAAAGGAGGAGTGCCGTGCGTGTTTGAGTGAGCCAAGAGGAAAAATATCGTGTGATTGCGAGAGTAAGAATAGATATTGAGAGGAAAAAAAGTTTTGTACCTCTACTTACAAAACCGGTCCGGAACCGGTCCAGGAGCCAGGGTTTCGGGTGGGTAATCACTTGGACCTGTTCCGGACCGGTTTAAACCGGTTCCGAATTTTGGGAACCCGTTCGAGCAGGTTTGAATGGGCAGGTTCCCGACCTGTTCAGGGTGGGCGGTCGAGGAAGGGTATACGTCCAGGTTGCACACCCCTAGTGATTTGTATTGAATGATAGTAGATGCTTCGCAATATTACGAAAGCCATCTTTGTCTCAACCCTTTTGAGTTACGATTTAGTACCTCTGTCGCGATCGCCGCATCAGATACGATGCGTGATCACCCCGTCTTTACAGGCGTCTTCTCAAAGACAGTATGCAGCCGAAATACGTAAGTATATACATTCATCTTATGAAAGAGAAGGTTGAGGAGCATAAGCCAATGACGACAGAGTTCCCCGAATGCCCAGTGGCCCAAAACTGCGGGAACCCCTCTAGTCCAAGAGAGCCATTATGTGGTTTCCACTTTCTACACATGAATCAGTTGCTGATGCTCTTTCGCGTCATTGAATTCCACTGGCCGATGAACTAACTGTACGCGACCCAGATAAGAATGAAACCGAAAGAGAGAAGGGAAAGAAAGTCTCGTGTCGGGTGCTCTCATTAAAAGCCCTTGCCGGAACGGAATTTACTGTCTCTTCACGAGCCTCCAACAACCAGCCGAAACTGAGGGACCCTCCTCCATTAATGCGCGACGAAAATTCTTGCTTCCCTCCCCTTCCTTTATATGCTGCTCCAGCTCTTCTCCACGACATGCCCAACTTGCTTCGTCCCCCCCTCCTCTCGTGTTGCAAGCTGCGTGCACTGGAAGAAAAACATGGTCGATACATCCTCCACGGCCCGGTTTCGGCTGCTGATAACAGCGGTCTTCTTCGCTGCGTTCGCTCTGGCGAGCCTTGACGTCTCGGACTGCCATGTCGTCAAGGGAAAACTGTCCTGCCTCGACTGCAAGCAAGACCACGACTTATCAGGTCTCTCCTTTCGTTTTCGCGATGTTTTGCATGCCGCGCGGAATGTCTTCCCCTCTTTCTTTTTCTCCCTTTGCGGCGTGTGTTAACTGCATGATTCTATTGGGGACCAAGCAGAAGCTCTTGAGAAGCAGAACATGAACATGGTATTTGACCTATTCCATTTAAAGGATACTGGAAATTTGTCTGAACTAGTGACGGGACGAAACGGGAAACCCGAATATCTAGACGAGTGGGTCATCTTTGTGCGACCGCCGAGGTGCCGTATCCCTTCGTAAACCGGTCATAGTCTCTCTTAACGTGATTACTCTACGACACGTCTTATTTATAGCGTAACGATACAGACAACAGATCCTTAAATTATAGATGTCTACGCATATGGCACGGCATGACATTCGATGTATCATCTTGAGTAAGCGCGCCCTTTCGTGTCGAGCTAGGGAGGCGCCGGGACCTCATGATTCTGCCTTGGAAAACCACGAGATTCACAAGTCAAGTCCCGTTTGGCGAACTTCCGAGGCTCGATAACATGCTGGCGGCGACTCAAGACATCACTTGACCATAGTTAGCCTACTAAATGTAGGAACTGTATGAACCTGTTTATATGGATCCTTTCCCCTCTTCCAAACCCAATGGTACAATGTGAAAGATCCATGCAGCACCAACACTTTTCAGAGTTTCCAAGTGCTTTCACAAACAAACTGATAAGAGAGCACTAACAGCAAAAGTACAAAGAGCCAAACAAAAAGCAAACACAGCCCCCACGTAGAGACTTCATTTTGAAAAGTGATCACATGAAACACGCTCTACAACAATCAAAGGATTCCCTAACCTTTTTTTTTTTTTTTTTTTCATGGTAAGAAAATTTGATTTTTAAGAAGGTAGGGAATACCCGCTAATCTTATGGATCGAGTGAAACACGGGGCCGTATATTACTAGGTGGCCGAATGTAAAAACTTTTTTCCCTTAATGTTACGAGGAGACAAACTCGTGGAGCGCACCTAATCTGCAAACGCAATCTTTTTTTATCTCCCGTGTTCAGGGATCAAAGTCATGGTGAAGTGCGATGGAGTGAAGAAAGCATCCGTGGCTACCACGGAGGACGACGGCTCCTTCGAGGCGGAGCTTCCCTCCACCAAGGCCGCTGCCGCCACCACCACTGATGAGGGCAAGACCGCCGCTCCGACGCTGAGCTGCCTAGCCAAGGTTCTTGGAGGGCCCGACCAGCTGTACGCCTCGAGAGATCATGTGGTCGCCAAGGTCGTGGAGGTGGAGGGCCACGACGGAACCGCCACGTCTTACGGCCTCGCCACTCCTCTCGCCGTGTCCACCGCATGCCCTCCGACCAAGGAGTGTGGGGCATCCAACATGGTCGGTTCATCCAAGACCATTGATCTCCCCCTCCCTAAAGAGTGGGGCCTGGCGCCATCCAGCTACTACATCCCCTTCATCCCCATCATTGGCATACCTTAGGGCCAATTATACTAAAATCCCCTACATATAATCCTATAGCCTATATAAATAAATAAACATATATTATACACATATATGTAAGTGTATGTTTAGTGCTTGTGCAAGTGTTTGTATGAAAGCATCTAGACCCATATTATGGATAGTAAGTGTTAAAAGCTTCTGCCTCTTCTCTTTAATTCGCGCATGTGCCATGTTCATGCACGTCTTCTCGCGTAACATCTCTACACATATGTCGTTCCGACATAGCACGATGTGCTTGAGGACGTGTCTCTTTCTCGATGGGAAATACAACCAAAAAAAAAAAAAAAAAAGAAGCCAAATCGGGTCCATCTTAGCCGTCGCTCACATGGGCCCTGCATGCGGAGCACGGTCCACGGTCATGACGAGCCGTGTTTAAATCTAGGCAAGTGTCGCCTGCCCCCTCCGGGAGGAGTGTCGTTATGATAAGAAAGAAAAGGGAAAAGAGAAAGCGAGGGCTGGATTTGGTCTACATGGAGGGGAAAAGGGCGGAAATCAGCGTCCAATAGGCCGCATGGATCCGCTCTGGATCCAGCTTTGCAGAGAGGCGCGGCGGGGGCCGAGATTGACTCGGTTCGCGGTCGAGAAAAATGACGACGGCGTGCTTAGTTTCTTGACACGGATTCGATGGCGGGGTTGACGCTGCGTTAACCGCGACAAGGAGGGAAAGAAAAGAGGACCAAAACCCTTCCTCACAATCCCTTTTCCACTCAGATTGAAAAGCGTGTGTCCCCACGTAAATATCCTTAAAATGGGTATGTTTAGGCCATTCAAGACATCAAAGGAGAAAAGATTCCGCGCCTTCAAATCGAAAAGAGGAAACTCGAAAGGGTATAACGGTAATCACGGCTTCCCGAACCGCGAAATGGAGAAGAGGCTCCTGGTCGGAGAAAAACCACGAGAGGACTTTTCTCTCGAGAGGTGTTTTGTTCGAAAGGAACATCCTCGAAAACCACGTAGGGTTGAAAGTTTCAAGTACCCGAGTTTGTATGCGGCTCGAACTCAGTAATTCCCGATTCAAAATCGGCCGTCCCTAATCCCAAACTACGCTCAATGATAAGTTCAATCGATAATCTCAAACGAGTTTTTTTTTTTTTTTTTTTAAATTTGTGAAGAAAAGGAGGAAAGGACAAATCCGACATCCATATGCTTTTCTTGTCGTGACTATACATATCGACAGCACGGCACTAGGACAAATCCGATTGTGCACGAACAGATCCAATCCATCTTTCCTGCATTTTTTCTTTAAGAGAGTATGTTTTCTTAATTTCACTCCATTCAAATTCAAAATTACACTAAAAGAGAGAGATATAATTCCAAATAAAGGTCTAAGTGCCTCATTTGATTATATAAGAGGTACGAAGTTGACCTTATTTCAAATAAGGATTTGAAATGGTCATAACAATCTCAAAGAAGAGTTTGAAATGGTTATGATTATTTTAGATAAGAATCTGACCGCCAACTCGTTGATCGGCAAAAATTCCAATCAATCAAAGATCTTTTCGTTCAAATACAATTTAAATTTAAATTTAAATTAAGCTAGATTAAAAGTTAAAAAAGGAAAAAGGAAAAATATAGGCTCGGGTGCACTAGGTGAGGGTCGACGACCCTCACCCGAATCGAGAGAGGGTTGCTGCCCTCTCTTGTTTCTGGTGAGGGTCGTCGGCCCTACCTACAGGTTGGTGACCCCACAAGCCATCATTGTCGCCCCACCACCGATAAGGCAGCAACCACAAACCCTCTTGCCTAAATTTTTCTTCTTCTTTTTTAAGTTTTAGTTTTTATATTTTTTATGAAAAAAATAAAAAGAACAAATAAGCAAGAAAAAAGAAGAAATTGCCATTCACTAGCTAATAAGTTCGGGCTTTTATTTGAAATTGATATGATTACTTCACGCCATTATTTGAAAAAAAAAATGAGGACATTTCATATCATTTTATGTCTTTATTTGAAAGAAAATGAGGGCATTTTGGGGATTTAGTTGAAATATTATCCACTTTTGTGAAAATAGGGTGGGAAAAAGCCACCAAAAACCCTAAATTTTACCCAAAGTGACAAATTTACCCAAAATTTTTTTTTTGTGACATTGAAAAACCCCCAACTTTGCAAATCGTGACACTTTTACCCCATTAAGAGTATTTTCGTCTTATTTTTTCTTTATTTTTTTTTCTTCTCTCTTCCCTCCCCCAGCCATGGCGGAGCGAAGCCGGTGAGGGCAGCCCTCGCCAAACGCCAGCGGAGGGAAGAAAAAACAAAGAAAAAAAATAAAAATTAAAAAAAAAAGTAAAAAGTTTTTAAAAGTAAAAATACCAAAATGCCCTTATGATTTGGGTAAATGTGTCCACACAAATGAAAGTTCGGGGTTTTTGTGTCACAAATAAAAGTTTGGGGTAAATGTGTCACGGTAAGCAAATTTCGGGGTTTTAAAAATCAAAAAAAAAAAAAAAATTTGGAGTAAATTTGTCACTTTGGGTAAAGTTTGGGATTTTTGGTGGTTTTTTTCCCAAATAGGGTATTTTAATTCTTTATTTGGAATTTTTTCAAAAAAAAAAAAAAAAGAGCGTTCCTTTGTCACAATAAATGGACAAAATCTGAGTAAAACCTTGTCGTAGAGAGGACAAGACAGGATCAATTTGAGTGGGATCCAAAATCCACGCGATTCTCCCCCAACCCCTTGTGACATCAAAGGTCAAGCGACTTTCAAGGGTCAACAAATCTCTTAAACAAAGGACAAGTCAATAAAGATATATTAAATATGACCAACAAAACAAAGAAATATTAAATAAATGAAAAGATTCTCTCCCGCTGTCTGAAAACGAAGCAAACGCGGTCCGGAACGAGTAAAATCCCCCCACGATATTCTCGAATTTCAATTTAACAACCCGAAAATAATAAGAATAAAAAAGCAGCCACAGAAAATAGTATTTTAAAAAAGGGATTTTCGCCGCGATGCACGATTCCAAGCGCATGCGCGTCTCCTTATTAAGACAAGTAAAAGACGAACGGCTGGCAATGTTTTGTCCTTTGGCATACCCACTTTTTTCCTTCTTTTTTTTTTTTTTTTTTCAGTCTTTCTGTTCCCCGAGACTCGGTCTTGTCCATGTGTAGGCGAAGAGGACTCATGCCCAATTAATTATCTAGAAAACCTAATTAATATCACGAAAAATATAAAATTAATGCATATGTGATAAATATAGAATGAAATCTCAACTATCATGGATCATTCAACTCAATAATTCGACGGAAAATTTAAAGGAAATCAATATTAGGTAAATTTGTCGGAATATACAAAAGTATGAGGTAATTAGTTTGGAATAAACTTGTCATCATTATACAAGTTTTGAATTTTTCGTAATATTGACCCAAAGAAATATAAAGTTTTGTTTATTTCATCAAAAATTAATGATAAAAAAATGACAATTTGTATCACTTATAAACAAAGAATATTTCAATCGTTCACGAATTTTTATTAGAAATAAAACATTTTTTTATCGATGAATTATTCAAGGGGGTATAGGTGGTCATTTCAAGAAAATAGAGGGGGAAAAGTCACAAAAAATTCCAAACTATGCATATTATGACACGTGTTAAGAGGTTCCGTGTTATGATTTTTTCGACAAAATAACGTCATTTTTATTTCACTCGAGTCATATGAGCGCCTTTTTCGATACCGCTTGCAATATGATATCTATGTACGTAGATTTTTAATAATTATCATCTACAGAACTTTAACAGAGAAAGGTCGCAGTGTTACAAAGATATCGTTTGAGATTTTTTGTATTAACAGAAAAAAAAAATGAGGTTTACCGTAAATTCGTCATGGGAGGACGTAATTCAGAGTCTTTAGGAGCTCTTATCTATTTTTTTCAAAAGATAAATGGAGACTGAACAAGACATAATAGAGATTGCCAAGTCCTCACAACTTATTAATAATGATCACTATCTTTCGACCAAAAAAAAAAAAAGTCCTCGCCCACTATCAAGTTGGACTTGCTCAAGGAGGAGGATGTCTCCACCGAAGCGCAGTATTTAGTGGCCTCTCAGTGAGAGTGACAATGGTGATGATTATTATCCTCAATGCACTGGAGAATGAGGGTTTGTGGGAATGTACCATCCTTTGTTTTGTCTTTTTCCCCAAATTGCATTTCTCTCCTCCTCTTCATCCTTGCTCTCCTCATCATTACAAAACCCATTTTCCACAAGAATCTCCACACTCTTTGATTTTCCCGAATTCGCCCCCATCGAGCTCTTCTAAATACCGGTATTGCGCCCACAAGAAGACGACGACGGTGCTTGCTCGTACTTATTATGGTCTTGATGAGATAACGACAGGTGGAATTGTGAAATTTTGAAGACTCGGTCCTTTTTATGGTCCTAATGAGGTAATAACGAATGAATCGGCGAAATTTTGAAGAGGGGTATGATTGGGATTGCCCTGGATTTGGAATTGGGTAATGTCGTTTTTGTATTGGCCGGCAACCATTTGAAGATGTAAGGAAAAAATTTTTTGTAAAAACAACGGAAAAAAAGTGCGCATATATGGACGAGAGAGCCTTACTTTATTTTCAATTTTTCTTCGTTTTGCTTAGGACTCTCTGGTCGAGAATAAGTATTAGGAATTGCCGCTCCACGCCCTTTTACTTATAAAAGAAAAAATAAAATGAAAGATACAAAATATACATAAAACATGTTAATGAACAGGAATTTCAAACGCCTTTTCTCTTGGGACTTGGGAGATGGTCGGGTCGACGGGTCCTACCCACACGTGCTTTGACCTTTTTGGTTTTGCTGGGTGGGGGCGTCTGTACGGCATCCATAACAGAAAACCAAAACCATTTACTATAAAGTGTTCAGCTCCGTTTCCGCGTTCCCGCCCTGCCTACCCCTCTCTCTCTCTCTCTCTCTCTTCAGAGCTTAAAAATGCGATTTTTATCATCATTGGAGCTTAAAACGTACTCCGCCACTTGTTCGGTTTTATATGCTATTTGTATACATGCGATCTCTTTCTATCGATTTAAACTTTTGGTATTAGAATTTTGTGCTTTGCCCAAGTTTATTTTGCACGTGCGGCGGCGCATTTACAGGGCTTATATGCTATTTGTATATGCATGACCATTTGCCTATCGACTTACTTTTTAAAGTAAGAGAGACTTATTCCCTAAATATAGCATCGAGAGCATGATGTAATGCGAATCACCTAAAATAGAGAGTATGTGCTCAAAAGGGAATGGACTAGAAAAGAAAATAATGGGAAAAGAACCACTATGCATCGTAAAGTCTTCCCCCGATGAGATACCCTTGATATTGCAAAAGCCATATTTTGAATATTCCTTCATTCTCGCCGGAAGTTAAGCCTAGCTATGTATTGAGATCGGTCTTGTAATTCCATCTCAAGTCAGGAATGCCTTGAAATATACTAGAGCACGGCACGAATTCCACGGAATTGAATCGATCACCGAGATCGACCCCGAATTATCGTATTCATCGTTGTTAGACAAAGCAAGAGAATCCATGGTTCTTGGCAATTCTCTCGGGTAGACGACAACATCGCACTTCAGGAGCATCTAAACACTTATTAAGCTTCCCCATCGTTCAATTAACTCGACAACCGAAAGAAGGAAGTTGTATCAAGGACGGAACATTAGAGGTGAGAATGGTTTAAAGGTAAAACATGGAACTTGGGAACCGGATTGATAAAAATCTGTTCGATTATAAGTTCCAAGGTATGCGGGATGGAACCCGAAACCTATAATCTAGAATTTGAAAAAAAATAATTTGCACTTTTATTAATTTATGTCTTGTGCGATCCGCAATATTTCATGACATTCAATCATGAGTATTTAGTTTAAGCTTCCATTTCATGATTGAAACTTTTGCTTTAATAATAAGTTATAGTTAGTAAATGGAGCAGCAAATGGTGGTAATTAAAAGCAATAAAAATTTGCTATAATCGTTCAATTAATAATACATGTAAAATCCGGATAAATCTTGAAACCAATCCTGGAACTTGTGATAGGGTGGAGATTCCAGATTCCAGATTCCAAGATATGATATTTATTATTTTGAGTTCTAAAAAATAGGGTATCTGTTCCAATGAGTAGATTGGGGGGGAATTTCTCACCCTTGCAGAGCACGGGACACCAGCAAGCACCGGCTAAAGGACTAGTAGAAGCTGACTTGTTCAAAAGGCGTGGGGCGCACCGGTGTGATGCATGTCTACGCCCTCCTCTCGCTTTTGCCCGAGATAGATAGATTAGATAAATGGAAAAGGAGCAGAGCGATTTTGGCTATTGGACAGAAAGGCATAGTCCCCTTTTTTCTTCCACGTAACCGCGTGGAGGCTTCCACCAATCCCCGAACGCCTCCTCCCTGCCCTCCTCTATATAACCTCTGCAGTCTGTCCCTTTTGAGTACCGTACTCCTCCTTTATTCATGCAGGTCTAGCAGGTACTGACCAGAACCATCGATTGGCGTACGACCCGGAGCACGATGGAGGAGCTTCCGCTGGGCTACCGCTTCTACCCCACCGAGGAGGAGCTCGTCTCGTTCTACCTGCGGAACCAGCTCGAGGGGCTGAGGCAGGACATGCACCGCGCGGTGTCCGTCCTGACGTCTACGACATCGACCCGTGGCAGCTCCCGAGTATGCTCGATGCCCTCGGGTCTTTTCTGATCTATTGCTTCGCTCGCAGAATGGCGGGGGAAGGGACCTCTGTTTTTTTTTTTTTTTTTTTTTTTTTTTTTATATGGGGTGTGCTCATTTCGGTGATGATGATTGCAGGGCTCGCGGGGCAGCTGTGCCAAAGGGACACCGAGCAGTGGTTCTTCTTCGCGCCGAGGCAGGAGAGGGAGGCGCGGGGAGGGAGGCCGAACCGCACCACGGCCTCCGGGTACTGGAAGGCCACGGGGTCGCCCGGGTACGTGTACTCGTCGGAGAACAGGGTGATCGGGGTGAAGAAGACCATGGTGTTCTACAAGGGGAAAGCGCCGACGGGGAGGAAAACGAAATGGAAGATGAACGAGTACAGGGCCATTCAAGAAGAGGCCAACCCTTCAAACATTGCCATTCCTAAGGTCTGCGGTTCGTCCCGAGTGACAGTGTTCTCGAATTACTTTTCCTTAAAAAACTGAATATGAAAGCAATTCTCAGATTTTTTTTTTAAAGGCAAAGTGCTTTTGTTCTTCCATCGCTTTCCTCGAATAGCAGTCAACGAAAGTGGGAACGGATTAGAGAATAGAAAGCAGTCTTTCAAAGAATACTTTATTGTTTTCACTCCCAAAAACAGAGCATAGTCTCTAAAGAAGCATCTTCCCGGCAAGATCCTGGCTTTCGAGCCCACTAACGGCTTCGCTTTTTTCTTTCCGTCCACAGCTGCGGCACGAATTCACCTTGTGCCGAGTGTACGTGATATCGGGAAGTTTCCGCGCATTCGATCGCCGCCCGCTCGAGGTGGCGGAAAGGTCTGCAGGGCCTAGTAACCGCAATTTGCCGGATGAAGCTCAGGCTCGACCCAACGAACGCCGGGAGCCCGAGAGCGGAACGCAGCAACTGCTGTGGGACTGGGAGCAACTGAATTGGTCATGATCGAAGCTGCGCGAGGCGGGGCAGCCTAACTGCTAGAAACTCAGGCTAGGAGACCCAAGGAGAGGGCATGATAAGAAGCCGAATCCGTAGCTCGACTTCAACCAGTTGCAAGACTATTTTTTCTGCCTTCCTTTTCGATGGGCAGATGACGAATAATAACGGAAGCTGAAAGATGCAAGATATGCTTTTGTTTTGACTTGAAAGATGTAGAAATTCTTACCAGTAGCGATTGAATATTCAGATGTAGGAAGTGCTTTTCCTTTGACTTGAAAGCTGTAGAAATTCTTTACGTTAGTGACTGAATTTTCAAACAAACCGTGCCGCGTTGAGGATCTTAGCTAGCGCTTGCGACTTTCATTCGTTTCTGACAGAGGAACTGGTCTTCCCTCTTCTCTTCCACCAGTCAGTTGAAATCGAGAAAATCAAATCATTATCATAAACAAAAAATTGACTTGCTTTGCCTGCAAAATGGGGTACTTGGAGATCATGTTGCCTTCTTGTCAACCTCTATCCGAGACGCCACTAGAAGAGGTCAATTTGATGGAATCTTGACACAAGAGGAGAGCAAGGGCTGTGATTAACGCGCGGAATCAGTCGCTAACCAATAACCTCAGTGAAATAGCGCAACGCAATGATCAGGCAGATGTTATGGAAGACAGCAGCTGACGCCATCGGTGACGAAGCCGGGCAAGAAAGTCGGAAGCAAATTTTCAGTTTGATACGCACAGCTCCTGCAGGGTGTCCGCATATGTCAGGACTTTCTTGTATAATCCTATCTACATTTTCAAGAAACCCATTATTAGTTCTTAAGAGATTTGAACTCTGTTCTTCACTAGACCTAAATCTACGCATCAAAATCAACACACGATAGCCTCTGCCTCGAGCTATCAAGTTTCAAAGAAGCAAACTTGATGGCACGAAACAGCACCCCCTCTCAGGCATTCCTTTCCATCACCAATCCCCCAATAACCAAGGACACAGTACCCTCCGAACCAGCTGCGCATGCCGGTTAAGTTTAAGATCGCCTTCTCAAAATTTATAAAGCGTATGAAGTATAAACCCCTCTGCCATAACCAAGGCTGCTCCACTCCCACCGAAGCAGATCAAAACCCAGAATTCTTCTTTCCTCGTTTTAAGTTCACACAGCACAATTCGCGGGTTCAAGAGCTAAAAAGAGTTGAAACAGCGAGAATTCACGAGAAATCCACAGAGGGCTAAAGATAGAATAGAGAGAGTCGTAGCAGGAAACGGTCAGAGGATCGTGAAAGGAACCGTATTTATTATCCCTGCCACCATTTCGAGAGACTTCGTGCAGCGAAGTCGTCCCTTCCGATGGATGCGTGAGTCGTTGCTGTCGTGTTTGTTTTACTGGGTTTGTGCTATTCCTGTCCAGGGTTTAGTCCTTCCCCTCTCTTCTTGTTTGCCTCTGCTTGTCCCTTGCTTTTGATGCTTCTTTTTATCCAAAGAGATCCCGTCCTATTCATGATCAATGACATACAATCTTATCCTCTCAAATGAACGAATAGAATAAAGACACAAATCCCAATCTCGTTCTTCTAGCCCGTTCGCTATTGAAAAAATCTCAAATTTCTTTCTTAACTATGTTTAGACAAAGTCTGAGTCGAAACAAGTTTTGTCATGTAAATTATTTCACAATTCATAACCATCGATCCCTAAAGTTTGATTGTTGATTTACTAATCATAGAATTTAGTGAAAAAAATCATATCTATATGATTAAAGTATTGGGATACACAACATATTTTATATGCATCGTCGTAAATGATTTTCTTAAAATTGTATAAAATTAATTGAAATGATTTTCTTAGTTGCTAAGCGCATAATAAAATTTATGTTTTTCGATTTCTCCGTTTTCTATTCTCCCGAAATAGGTTTGGGCAATCTGTTTGGTAACGCAATTTGATTTCTCATTTCGAAATATATTTCATTCCGAAATAGAGAAATCGAATCAAATAAACTGTGAAATTTTTAACTTACCGATTTCGAAATATAAATATAAATATAAATTTTTTTCTCAACTTTTCAATTTAGTCCAAAATATTTTAGATCACTAATATTGAAATAGAAATAGAAATAGTTAATTTAGTCCAAAATATTTTAATAATTTTTTAATATAATCATTTCAATCAATATTGATTGAAAATCTTAACCATTGGGTCAAGATGGTGGGAATTGAATGAACAATGCTTCATTTGTTGCACGCAAGAGATTTCACGCATGGTAATAATTAACTTGCCATATTCATATCTAAAGAGTCTTTCTTCACTTACTATTTTATCTGGCTAACTATTTTTTTAATCATAAACTTCATATTGAGGCGGTAAAAATGGGTCAAATTATTAGGGTTTCATTCAATTTTGAATTTGTTGTTTTTGTAAGAGTGTTGATGAAAATACAGATTTTGATAATAAATTTTAAAATAATCCTAGTGTTGATAATTTTGAAAAAAATTGGTGATGATTTTTGAACATGGTGACGATTTTTTTTAACAAAATTTGGAAAGAAATTGGAATTAGACTTGAAGTTAGGATTTTTTTTTTTTTAGGAGATTAGACTATTATAATCATGGCTATCATTAGAATTATTTGATTAATGTGAAATCAATTTCGATAAAAACATAACGACATATTCACTACAATTGAATTTCAATTGATTTTTTGCCACGTTGTTTATTTTTCGAAAGAAAATATTACGTAATAGGAAACGTAAGTACATGTAATAGGAAATTCCATGAAATTATATTTTCAACTTTATTATTTTGACTATTATTTTGTATTTGAGGATTTCACATGTTGTTTTAGTATTATTTATTTATTATTTTATATTTGAGGATTTTTATGTTGTTATCTAATCAATTTTCTATTCCTATAAATTGAAATTTTATTCTACATTATCAAATGGTTTATTAAAATAGAAATTTTGAGTCGTTATAAAATAAGTTTCTTTTACTTAGAAACTTGTCCAGGGAATAAATTAAGAAATCAATTTACAAAAATCAATTTCGAAATAGAAATTTTGTCGCGCGCCAACTGGCAAGTGCATTATTCATTTTGTTTTGAATTTCTCCGTAAATTCCGGAAAATAGGAAGCACGTGCTCCTCACGTGCGCCAGGTTCCCCACCCCCACGGCACGATCCTCTTCCTCGTCCGTCTCCTTTCCAATGTTCGCCGAGCATCATCGAAGCGACCATCCGTCCTCCCCTCCCGATCGCGCATGAGGTTTCCTCCGAGATCCGGCTGATCGACTGGGGGGCGATGGCGATTCTGTACGCGGTGGTCGCCCGGGGCACCGTCGTCCTGGCGGAGTTCAGCGCCGTCACCGGCAACACCGGCGCGGTGGCGCGCCGGATCATCGAGAAGCTCCCCTCGGAGGCGGACTCCAGGCTCTGCTTCTCGCAGGACCGCTACATCTTCCACATCCTGAGATCCGACGGCCTCACCTTCCTGTGCATGGCCAACGACACCTTCGGAAGTGTGTTCCTCCTCTGCGATCCGATTCGTCTCTCTCCTTCTCGCTTTGATTCGCTGCTTGTGGTCGTGCTCTTCGGTCTTAGATTGGCGCGGTCCGATGATCCGTTCGCGGAATTTTGTCTTTATGAGATTTCGAGCTCGTTGAGGTTAGCGTAGAGAGTCCGATTGGGGAATCTTTACTCGTCGCCGGTCGTCTGAACTGGAAATAGAGGAGGGCTTTTGGCTTATTGATGTTTGAGAAGCAGAACAAGAATTAAGATGCTATGCAACGGGCTTTCATAAAAATGCGGGTTTTTTATGATGATTTGCTGGAAAAGAGTTAAACTTCCGTGATGATTGAACTTTTTAGTCCTTAGGGCTCTTGTGAAAATTGAGGCTCCGCTTATCTGTTTGGTTAATTGTTTCGCTGAACATGATTACCGCAATGGTCATATTAATCTTGCTGTTTCTCCTCGTGGGGGAAAATTTAGCATGTTAAACTTATGGAGTGATGATCATTCAAATAGACTTGAAATATGCAATGGTAGGAGATACGGTGACTAATGAATTGTAGCTTTCTTGTTACTCATGTTGAATTTGATTAGTTCAATGTTGCTGAATGAACTCCAAAGGGTATAATCATCTTCATTTAGAGGCTATTATTGGGATATCACAGTTTTTAGATTTAGACTTTTCCCTTCAATTAGAACTTGAAGAGGAGGTACCTTTCTCTACTTTGTTTGTGCCTGAATATGTCCAGTGATTAAACACTCCTCTTGTGATCTCAGTCTGGTGTGTTTTACCAGATTAACCTGCTTAATGACTTCTTCCATCTACCTATTTCCAACTGATTACGGGAGCTCTAAGCCTCTAATTAAGATGATTCGTCAATTATACCTAAGTTAGTCTAAGAAAAGGCTCTTCCTCTTCAGCTGGGTTGGATGTGGTATGAATGCGGCTTTCTCGAGCTGACTACCACACGATATATAATTTTAGCATTGTGGGCTGTAGCACGTATAAGGAACAATGTGTATCTGTGATACTGTACTTATTTTTGCACAAGTTTAGGTTGCAATAACTTTCATTTTTGTGGGTTAAAGAACTCGTAGGGGCTCTGTTGAGATTGTAAATGCGAAGTTGCACATAGTAAGTTGGACAATCACTTGTCTGTACTTCTGATTTACATAGCCATTATCTCTTTTCCATCTTCTGAGCTGCTGCAAACTGCAGTAGTCTCCTCGTTTGCGTCATGCAAATCTGAATTTTAGATTTACTTATAGATGCGCTGTCATTTATTTTAGGTATTATTAGTTTGCGTTGTTCACATATGCATTCATATGAATGAATTTCTGAAGCTTGCACTTGGTACTGATTCAGGGAGGATTCCTTTTTCATACTTGGAAGATATTCAGATGAGATTCATGAAAAATTATGGCAAAGTTGCACACTTTGCACCTGCATATGCCATGAATGATGAGTTTTCAAGGGTTCTGCATCAGCAAATGGAATTCTTCTCTAGTAACCCCAGTGCAGACACTCTGAATCGGGTCCGAGGCGAAGTTAGTGAGGCAAGTACCATTCATCTATTGACAAAGATACAATTTCTAGCTAAACATGATTCTTTGTAACTGTCATCTGTATTAGGGTGGGAGGCTACTTTTGTAGCCGGTAGCATAATTTGACTGTAGAATATATAAGCTACATTCTTCATGTTCCATCAGTTGATGTTAATTGGTCAAATTATATGTGTGCCAGCGCATGCCTGTGGCTGCTGGTGTTGCTTCCGCCGCAGGCCTTTTCTTTATTTTCTGGTTTTGGGGTGGGGGGGGGGGGCGCTGTTTCTTTTGTGTGCTCATGTGCCTTGTAGCTGTTGGGGTTAGCATATGGGTAGGTGGGTGGATTGTCTTGGGTTTTAATATATATCTGCAATTTTGCATTCAGATGCGTACTATTATGGTGGATAACATTGAGAAGATACTGGACAGAGGTGACCGAATTGAGCTACTTGTTGACAAGACTGCTACAATGCAAGATGGTGCCTTTCACTTCAAGAAACAGTCCAAGCGCCTTCGTCGAGCTTTGTGGATGAAAAATGCGAAGCTTTTGTAAGTAAATCATGTTCCTGCTTATAGGGCTTTAATACACCTTTAGGGTCCCGTTACTCTGGATATAGAATTTTCTGGAAGCTGACATGAACTTTTCACGGTACTGATCAAGATGAGAAATTGAGAAAGGACAAAAAGAAAATACAAAAGTTAAAGATCCCATATTTGGGTCAGGGGGTGTTTTTCTTTCTAACAATTGGGAAATGTTTCTTGAAATAAACCTTGGTTTGTAGTGTAGTTGGTGAGATTTAGGTGTTAATGACTTGAGCATCTAGAATCACTTCTCATAACATATTGCATGGTTAACAGGATGCAAATGGCTATAGATAAATGGGCAGTGGATGTCCACTAGGTTGCCTGGGGGGAATCTGTCTGAATTAAGGTCGGCCATTTTTTTTTCTTGGCTTGCATTGCCCTGAATGCAGGATGATAGGTTGTTTGTGTCCTTGTACAGTTTGTGTTCTAACTCGGGAACCAGTTGGGAATGGCCCAGTCGGTTCTAATCCAGGTTGAATTCAGGCTGAACCAGTCCAGTTCTCAGTCTCAAAATCCTAAAACTGGCCTTTATACGGTTTGGTTTGCGGTTCTTATGTCAAAACCCCGGATTCAACTTTGGACCTGACCAACCGGGCTGGTTCCACAATTTATCCTGTTTAGAACTGATTTTGTGTAACTTATTAGCATATGTAGCAAGGCGTAACCAAAAGAATGAAATCTGTGACCTTGCATTTGAAGTATGCGTATAAGACCACTAAACTAACATGACATCACTTGTCAAGGGCTAGAAAAAATAGTACACAATATCAATTGTTTGATTTTTAAAAAACAAATTCTTAAGTACAATTGGCAACCAGCCTAAACCAACCGGTTTGGTTCCAGGCCTGTTCCAAGTATAACCGGTTCAGTTCCTAATTCGAAGTTTTTGTAATTGGGTCTTACAAGGTGGGTTCCAGGTTTTGGTCTTTGAACTGACACACTCTGAAAAAGATCACCTCTACCTCTACCCCTACCTTCTACTGTCTCTACCCCAACATAAGGAGTCTGTGCTGAAGTTGATGTAAGACTGGATCATCTCTATAATTGTGCTGCATCAATATGAGCCAAGTAAAAGAGTCCTAAAAATGCCATTTGAGTACTTGGCTGTGCTTCATATGTCGAATGATAAGTTCTTTGATGTGCATTCAACAAAATTTTCCTCTCCGGTTGCTGTCCAAGTAGATACTCTGGGAACTTTCACTTTCTATATTAAATTTATGATGGGGGAATTGTAGCAGAAGGAATGTACATGTTCACTTAGTGTATTATATCTAGACAGGTGGTTGTTCAACTCTAAGCTGTTGAAATTTATGAATCCCGTTTATTACAAAAGAAGAAAGTTTTCATATTTAAGGTTGGGAAGGAAACTGCAAATGCAAGTCCAACTCAATTTATTAATTGCTGCACTGACAGCATTCTCAGGTGATAGTTATGCTGGACTGGGTTCCTAGGCTAGGAAAGACGCAGGTTGTATAGGTTTGCTTTCAAATGATATAAATGCTCTCATTCATCGGCAGCTGCACCAACATTATACTGCTTTCTCCCCCCAAGTCCCAGAGGTGGGGATGGAACACCCCACCTCCCTATTCTTAAATGGGAACGTTGGACCTAGTGGCAGTGGTTATAATATAGCGCTTAAGATCTATATCCTGGACTGCTTGAATTGTCATTTAATTTATGCTTCTCTTTGTGGCAGGGCACTGTTAACAGGCTTGATTCTTGTGCTGCTTTACATTATTATTGCTGCTTGTTGTGGAGGCATCACTCTACCCAACTGCAGATCTTAACCTCTATAGTTGCTGGTGTTGATCTCCGGTAAGTATATATGCTATGGGTGATATTTGGGTCACATTCAGGGTCCTATTTGTAACTCGAGAAGCGCTCAAATGGAATTATGATGCGCCACTGTCTCTGCTAAATATCACCCTGTTGGGAGGTGCTATTCTGGTTTTTGGGTAGTCTGATGGGGTCCATCGCTTCCATTTTCTTGATGAGTTTGTTGTGTATTTTCACGGGGCATCTCTACACTGATGTAAATAATGTACTTGTTTATAGCTGACAGTCTAGCTTTTGCCTTTCGCATTCTTATGATATATGAGATGGATTGTGCAAAACGAGTTCTATCAATAATAGATTTCCCCATGTCGTCTTTCACATACTGCAATTGGCTAGTTTTTTACTCGAGTTAAGCTGTCGATTGCATGGGAGGAGCTGGTCACCTGGCTCTACTCTATGTAGCATCTTTCTTTATAAGTTCTTCTAACAGGTGCATATGCATGCATGGGCATTGCCTAAAGCCTAATCATGCAACTCTGTCCCCGTCCATGTTCTCTTCCTACCGAAGACAATCTATTTCCCAATAGACAAGGAATAACACGAATAAGAAAGGAGGACTCGGTGAAGGCCGCGATGGCTCCTTAAATGGGCTTACTTTTCCGTGGATGGTAAAAATCGCGGTATCTTTGTGTCACCATTGTGAAATCACAGCTCCTGGGCTTGCTGTAGTCGGTACATGTGAAAAGTTATGAAGACCATTCAAACCACCAACCGAATGAATGGCACGTTTGATAACGATTCTGTTCCCGGAAACAAATTTTGATCAGAAATGATTATTTTTATCGTCCCCGTGAACCAATTCGAATAAAAAAGTTAACGCGTTTGCAGAATGTTTAAAATTTTTGATTTTGGAAAATTTTAATTTTGGAATAAATGCGTTTGCATCTTGTGTTCATTTGATTATGTTCCAAATCAATTTCTTTTAATTTTTAAATAAATTGTTTACTTTTTTACTTTTTTTCTTTTCTTTTTTCCTTTTTTCCTTTTTTTTTTTCTTCTTCTTGTGGCGGTGGTCGGACCGACGGGCGGTGACCGGCAGCGGTGGGCGATGGCGGCGGCGGGCCGGGCGGCCGATCGGTGGGCGGCGATAGGGCGACAAGCGGCGCGCGGCGACAGTGGCGGCGTCGGACCGGTGGGCGGTGGCGGCGGCGGCGGCGGCGATGGACGGCGGGCGATGACGGGCGGCGGCCGGCGGCGGGCGGTGGCGGACCGGCGGGACGGCGACCAACGGGCAACGGCGGCGGTGGTGGACGGCGGTCGCGGGATGGCGGAAGGAAGAAGAAGAAGAGTTGGTTTTGATTCTCAAATTTGTTAACAAAATCAACTTTTTTTTTATTTCGATTCTACTTCAAATCTATTTTTGGGAACAAAATTTTTACCAAATGTGATTACGTTCCCAAACTGTTCCCGAAAACAAAAATCGAATTAATCACTGTTGAGATGCTACCAAACAGGGCCGAACTGAACTAATCGGACTGGATCTTCTAGTTTGATTCTAACTGAACCAAGCCTAGAAAATGTGTCGTGCTGCCTACTAGTTTTAATTATCTTCGTCATCCTTTCCTCTTATATAGCGGTAGGTTAGATACGCATTTTGCATGAGCTTACGAATTGTTATGCAGATAGAGTTTGGCCTGTCTTTCGAAAATATTGCTCTTTCTAACCTATTTTTAGCGGGTTTGAGCTCGTGAAAGTACAAAATGAGGGAGAAAACGATATATGAAAAAAAAATTGCAAAAATTGATTCGGTCCCGTCTGATTTCCAACTCCACTTGGTTTGGTCTCACTTTTGATCGTGACACAATTTATTCACGAATGCGTTCGGACAGGCTGAGGTGCGTTCGGTACCGCGGCCTGAAGTGGGTCCCGGTGGGGCGCGTTCTTGTCCGGCGTCGGCACAACACCTGTCACGTCGCCGGGCCAAACGCACCACCAACAACAGCACCGGTCAGGTGTGTCTCCGGGTGCCGCATCCACTGGCCGGCCTCCTCTTTTTTCGGCAATTGCTCTGTCCACTTCCCCCATTATTTTACTCCGGAACGAGACGTTCGGTCGTTCGAAACTGTAGCGCCAAAAACGATCATGGAAGCATCCTTCTCCCGTCGCTCCTCAAGATTCCTCTCCCTTCCTCCCGTATTTCAACCCCCTCTCTTCCTCTGTCCCTCCCGCCTCCTCCCCCATCGCCGCAATCTTCGATCTCTTTCTCCCTCTCAATGGCGGCGGTTCTCGGACTACCCACCCTGCCACCGGCAAGAACCAGCTACTTCCCCCCCTCGCCCGCCCCTTTCTTCTCTCCTCCGAAGACCCGGAGGCTCAACCAGGCGACCCGGGTCGGCAAGTTCGGAAATTTCCTCGAGTTGAAACCCGAATCGACGGCCCCGCAGCTCCTGGATGGGTTCGATTCTGATCTCCCGTGGTTTGCCTCCGGCGACCGGCCTCGCTTCGACGTGGTCATCGTTGGCACCGGCCCGGCGGGGCTGCGGCTGGCGGAGCAACTCTCGCGCCGCGGGATTCGGGTGTGTTGCGTCGATCCCTCCCCTCTTTCCGCGTGGCCTAACAATTATGGGGTCTGGGTCGACGAGTTCGAGGGCTTGGGGCTCGTGGACTGCTTGGACAAGACGTGGCCTATGGCTTGTGTCTACATTGATGAGGGGAAGGCCAAGTATTTGGACCGGGCTTATGGTCGCGTCGGTAGGGAGAAGTTGAAGACGAGACTGATCGAAGGGTGTGTCTCCACTGGGGTTAGATTCCACAAGGCCAAGGTGTGGAAAGTGGAGCACGAGGAGTTCGAGTCGTCTGTCGTGTGCAGTGACGGCGTCGAGCTGAAAGCAAGCTTGATCGTCGATGCGAGCGGCTTTGGGAGCACTTTCATTGAGTATGATAAGCCGAGGAACCATGGGTATCAGATTGCTCATGGGATTTTGGCCGAAGTAGATGAACATCCTTTTGATTTAGATAAGATGGTGCTTATGGATTGGAGAGATTCCCATCTCGGGAATGAGCCTTACTTGAGAGCCAACAACTCGAGACTCCCTACTTTCTTGTATGCGATGCCCTTCGATTCGAGCTTAATATTTCTGGAAGAGACTTCGTTAGTGAGTAGACCGGTGCTAGCCTATTCTGAGGTCAAAAAAAGGATGGTGGCAAGATTGAGGCACTTGGGGATTCGGGTCAGAAGAGTGTTGGAGGATGAGAAATGCTTGATCCCCATGGGAGGTCCTCTCCCGAGAATCCCTCAGAGTGTGATGGCTATTGGCGGTACGTCCGGGATCGTCCACCCATCAACTGGGTACATGGTGGCTCGGACACTAGCTTTAGCGCCGGTTCTAGCTGAGACAATTGCAGAGTGTCTTGGCTCGACCCGGATGATTAGAGGAAGGCCACTTCACCATAGAGTATGGAATGGCCTGTGGCCAGTTGACAGAAGGTGCACTAGAGAGTTTTACCACTTTGGAATGGAGACTTTGTTGAAACTCGACTTAAATGGGACTCGGAGTTTCTTTGATGCATTCTTTGATTTGAACCCGTATTACTGGCATGGTTTTCTCTCCTCGAGGTTGTCCATTGGGGAGCTTTTTATGTTGAGTTTATCCTTGTTTGGACATGCCTCCAGCCCATCCAAGTTTGACATCATAACAAAGTGTCCTGCTCCTCTGATTAAAATGGTGGGTAATCTAGCTCTTGAAACAATAGAAGGACAGAGGATCGAAGCAAATTTATGACTCTTCTTGTACGAGGTGAGGCAATGGGCTTATCTGGACTTTGTGCCATGTATATTGAGATTACAGTGAAGAACGCATCAGATAATCTTCTTGTTTTTGTGTCTATTGCTCAATAAGATTAAGATCAGTTTTAGTGCCATCCTTGTTAGTTACACATTACATGTCAAGCTTTGCAGTTGGAGTTGCTGTTTGTTTAGTGTCAATACTTCTCTTTTAACCATGAATTCAAGATATAAAAGAAAACACAGGCCAGAAAATATCAGAGAGAAAGACTCTTCTGGCGAATCAATCACATGACAACCTCGATATGGGTTGGTCTCGTTAGATTAAGCACCTGCTGACTGTAATCTGTTATTTGTAGGAAAGAGGTTAATTCATTTAGACATGCAAATGACCCAAAACAGGTGGACTTTATTTACTAGGACAGCTGTTGGTACAACAAGCTTCATTCTGATGATATACACAGAACATGCAGGCTGCCTAAATCTGATGAGTAGATAAACTCCGCTTGATGTTTACCAGTCAAAAGGTGATGTTGCACATTAGTCTTGCACATTAGCTGGCTGGAACGCATCTCCATTGTGGGCAGAGGAACTGGATGGAGGCCATTGGTGGTGATGGGTACACAGGTCCATAAGTTGGAGAAGGAAGTAATGGTGGCTGTGCATAAGTTGGTGTAGGTGGCACTGGATACATTGGAGGCCTCTGGGTTGGTGATGGCTGCGTTGACACTGGCGGTGGTTGATAAGTTGGTGGTGGTCTTCGAGATGGTGGAGTCCTTGTAGGTGGATGGGGGGATGGGTATACATGTCTTGGTGGAGACACTGGGTGCCTAAGTTTTGGATGTGGTGGTTTCTGCACTGGTGGCCGGTGTCGAGGAGAAGGAGGCCTTTGGGTGGGTGGAAATCTTGGAGGTGTATGAGTGGGAGGAGGGGACGGGGAAGGTCGATGTGTGGGTGTCGATGGCCTTTGCAAGGGTGGGGAGGTCGGTGTTGGATATGTTGGCGGCAGCAATACTGGAGGTTGATATGTAGGTGATGGGGGTGGTTGTGCTGGTGGTGGATATGTAGGTGTTGGAGAAGGTGGGGGTTGATTTGTAGGAGGCGGTGGTGATGGATATGTTGGTGGTGGTGAAGGCGGAGATTGATAGGTCAAAGGCGGGGGTGGTGAAGATGGAGGTAGATATATTGGAGGCTGAGGACGTGGTGATGTTGGTGGAGAAGGCGGGGGTGGTGAAGGAGGTGGGGGTTGATAAAGAGGTGGAGGCACTAGTGGCAAAGGATATACAGGTGGTGGAGGTTGATAACTAGGAGGAGGTGGTGGTGATACCAGAGGTGGAGATAGTGGTGGTGGAATAGGTGGAGGCGGTGATGTTGGTGAAAGAGGTGGGGGAGGTGTTGAAGGATATACAGGAGGTGGAGGTGATGCTAATTGTGGAGAAGGTGGAGGCGGTGATGGATCAGTAGGTGATGGAGACAGCGGAGTTCCATAACTAGGAGATGGTGGCAATGTTGGAGAGGGGGGATATATAGGTGGTGGAGAAGGTGGGGGTGAATAAGTAGGAGGAGGAGGAGGAGGAGGTGAAGGATGTATGGGTGGTGGAGAAGATGGAGGTTGATAAGTAGGAGGGGGAGGGGGTGATGGTAACGGAGAAGGTGGAGGTTGGTAAATAGGAGGTGGTGGTGAAGGATATGAAGGTGGTGGAGAAGGTGGAGGATGATAAATTGAAGGTGAAGGCGGCGATACTGGTGGAGAAGGTGGAGGAGAAGGAGGAGGTTGATAGCTAGGAGGTGGGGGTGGTGAAGTTGGTGGTGGATAAATAGGAGGGGGAGGAGGAGAAGGTCGAGGTTGATAAGTGGGCGGAGGTGGTGATAAAGTTGGAGGAGATGGGGGTTGATATGTAGGAGGTGGACTTGGTGTTGGATACGCCAGCGGTGGAGAAGCTGGAGGGTGGTAAATCAGAACTAGAGGAGGTTGATTGGTAGGAGGTGTAGGTGGACTGAGAACTGGTCTTCTATGAGGTGGTCGAGACACTGGAGGACAGTGAGTTGGGACTGGAGGCCTGTGCACGGGATGCGGGCTTGGTCGCCTTTGAGGAGGTGGTGGACTTACATGTTGTATGTGAAGTGGTAGAGCACATCGAGGTTCCGGCGGTGCTGAGCGAACCGCTCTCCGGGGAGATGGAGGAGGTGACGGCGTAGGGGGTTGATATACTGGTGGAGTTGGTTGAACAACTCGCGGAGGTGGTGCTGATGGACGTTGAGGAGATCCATATATTGGCGGTGCTCGAGGTGTTGAAGCTGGTTGGCCCGTATGCGACGGCGCACCGTGCCTGGGAGGAGCTGATGGCGGCGAACGTAAGACAGGATGTGATCCATAACCCGGATAAGGCGTTCTAGATACTGGCGGTACTGGGGATCTGGGTGCTGCTGTTGGAGGCGGATCAGCCACGAGGACTGGCGGAGGTTGCGGATGGCCTCCGTAATACGATGCAAAGGATGGACTGGTGGAGGATTTGGAGGAGTTGAAGGTCCGTCCATTGTTATCCTGCTGATCACTCGCTACAGCACTGAACAGGATGATTAGGATGTACACAACAATGCCTTCCTTCGACAGTGAAACGCTCAAGCTCACTCTCATTCTGGGCGGGAAGCTAAAAAGCAGGTAAAATGGCCGAGCTTTTGTATGCCACTGAAGCGGCCATGGTTAAAGGACGGGATGAACTCAACGACCAGGACCATCTTCAAGATCTGGACTCAATATAAGGAGGAGATGCCGGCATCTTTCGGCATGCCGGTAACAGTTTCGCGTCGATACCAGTCCAGATGCTCGGTGAATCTCCCGGTTCTTCTTTCAACCCGTGTTGAGTATTTCCGTCGAATGGAAGACAAATGTTAGAACGGTCCTCCCCTAAAATGCTCTGTGCTGTCTTCCGTTCTCTCAGCCTTGTCGATTAAAGCACAGGGTTCCTAGTCGTCTCCATATGAATGCAGTCCACTGCTTCTGATGTCGCGCTCTTTCTGAATCTTTTTCCGGATTAGCTTCCCCGTGTTATACATGGAGGAAGTTCGGCATGAGGGCGACGATTAGCCGAAACGGGCAACATGATTAATGAAACTGGGTAGGGGTCAATCTTGCCTTGGTTTGTCATGCAAATCACTCGCCTTTGGCATGTTCATTAAATCTGCTGACCGTTTTGGTCGAATTTCCATATGTTCCGGATTACTTGCTTTATTTGCTTATTGTTTGGCAATTGCCCATTCTGGTCCTCTGCTGGTAGAATTATGCAAGCCGTCCTTTCACTTCTGAGGTCATGCAGTGGCTTGATTCTTCTGGCGTGGCAGCCATGCTTTTGCAGAGAGCATTCATTTTACTTTGATGCTGTGAAAATGTAAGTAACATAGGCAGATCTTCATGGATGAAAACGGCAGATTGCTTGCGCTGTAAAGAATAGGAGTGCTCGTGAAAGAACCAACGAAGAAATAAAAATAGGAAACGGTGAAATTGACGTGTGAATATATTCCGTATTGGAGTAATAATTCGTATATAAGAGATTTGACTGGAGCACATTCCAAGAAGCCCGTCTAGCTCAGTTGGTAGAGCGCAAGGCTCTTAACCTTGTGGTCGTGGGTTCGAGCCCCACGGTGGGCGATTAATTTCTTTTTATTCTTTTTTTCCTTTTTCTTTAAAAAGTGTTTTTTTTGTAAAACATTTATGTTTAGGAAAAACCTAAAATAAAAAATAAGGGCAGGTATAGCTGAGACGTTCGATATCTTGAATCATCAAAAATATATAATATATGGATTTCAAGGATATTTTCCTAAGTTTTGGTGGTACCTAAGTTCGAGTTTGGAGTTGACTGGAACATAATAACTAGCACTCAAAAAAATTTCTCTCGTGTTAGGCTGTTACCCAACAACATAAAATAATCAGGTCTTTTTTAGAAAATAAAAAGGAGTTTATGCTAATAGTGATTTGTTTGTGCATAATAAGAAATTTGACTCTGTTTGTATTTACATTTTTGGGGGCCAGAAGAATGGTGATGATGGTGCCATGCTTTAAATGGAATTAGTAGCATTTCATTTTTGTCTAAATGTTATAAATGCTTGAATTCTAATGTTTGGATTTAATTTATCGAAGCCCGTTGATTGAAAATGAGGGGTTTTTAAACGAACATGCCCAATCAAATTCACCAGAAAATCCAAACAATAGCTTAATTGCCTTACGTGATTGTTTAACGCGATTTGAGGAGAGTTCATCGTGGCAATTGTTGTTTAAAAGAGGCGACACTTTCACCAGTGATTTATACCCTCCACCTAGAATCAATTACGGTAATTGACTTGTTAAAATTTAAAACAATTAGATTTCCGTTAGAAATCTGAATTGTTATTTAGGATAACAAAGCGATCGAAAAAAAAAAAACTTCGACGGACGGCTCATTAGCCATGTAAGCCAATTGACCAAAAGCCGCGCCGATATCTGGATCATGTTGGTCTCTTTTTTTGAATTTTTCAGAGCGCCCCTACATGATTATGGTAAGATTAAAAGCGACTGTACTTTAAAAGGTTTGATATGTATAATTTACCATCGGTAGTTATTGTACTATGTGATTTGAGAAAGTCTTCCCGCACAAAGTGCGTAATCACCACAAATCATCAGCATCATCATTATCTAACTGACGCTTTAATTATTGAGTATGTAAATAAAAGTAACCGGACATGCGCATATTTAATTACTAATTTATTTTGAAATAATGATGCTGGAAGTGCCAAAATGTTTATGCGATATTCATTTTGGTGCAAAAAGTTTTCATCGGATCGTTTTAGTGTTAATTAAATAAAAAGATCATTTAAGTGTTAACTCCAATTTCGATTATCAAAAATCCAAAATTTTATTAAATTTCCCGATTGACGTGGCTTGTGTGGCATGCCTAGTCTATAAATATACTCCTAAACGTTGTCATCCATATGTTTTACCCTAAATATAAACCGTAAATCAAACAATCAAGCATTTATCCAAATTCAAAATCCTAATTTGATTTTCACCCAAAATTAGTGGCTAAATCTTGCCATGAAGAGCAAGAGCAGGACAAACGCTTAAATTTATATCAACAAAGCAAAGATGAAGGTGAATATTATTGTTATGGTTGGCTCATAAGTCAAAGAAGAACATCTCGGACACAATTAAACCCGGGAGAAGATTTCATGGGCTAAACACGATAAATCACTCATCTTTTACCAATTGCAATATTTCTCCTCTAACATCAAGGCTCGATTTTTTCCCTTATATCCAAGCCCTAATTTTTATTTTAGACTACCAAATCCTTTTTTTTTTCGTGCCAATTGAGCAAGCGAGTTGAGAGGATGACGATAGTCAAGTGAGTGACTGAGTGAGAGTGAAACACGGCACGCAAGCAAGCAAGCAAAGCAATGGCGACTGGTGACTTCAACCCATCAAGCGTTGAACGAACAAAGAGAAATTCTATTTTGAGAGAAGTTTCGTGCCTGTCATTTAGCCAAGCCAACCACCTCATGAGTTTAAGTCCCCGCTAGACTCGTTTTTTTATATAAAAAAAGTAATGTTAGATTAAACATTTTATTATAAAAGTCAAGTAGAACTCTTGATCGGAATTTGTCGTTGAAACACTTAGATAATCGTTTTTTCTCCGATTTAATACTAAAGAATCATATGAAACTTCTAATATCCTTTTTCTAATTTATTTTACTCCAAAAAACTTAATGGCATCATCATTATCTTATAAGTCACATTTAAATCTAGTGAATTCAATGAGATTTTTTTTTTTATCCACAAAATTCAATGAGACTTCGGTACGCTATACTTGTATTTTTATTCAACTTCTGCCGATTATTTTAATTGAGGAAAAGAATTCTAAAAAAAAAAATAATATTTCCATGAATAATTTGTCAATATTTTCACATTATACGAATTTAATCAATTTTCTTTAAAAAAAAAAAAAGAATTTGGGTTTTCATTTTGGGCAAGTGGAAATATCTTTCTGGTAG
This sequence comes from Eucalyptus marginata, assembly GCA_014182565.1. Taxonomy (NCBI): domain Eukaryota; kingdom Viridiplantae; phylum Streptophyta; class Magnoliopsida; order Myrtales; family Myrtaceae; genus Eucalyptus; species Eucalyptus marginata. The sequence goes on along the minus strand of CM024586.1, from coordinate 48,641,641 downwards.
AAAAAGTAGTCCTTGAACTCTCCTCCGACATCAACTGCCCAAAAAGAAAACAATCCTCAAAGATCGTTTCCTTTCTTCTTCTTCGCCTTCGTACATTTCTGCATCTTCACTGAGAAATTGCGTAGCAGAAATCGCGATTGGATCCCCTCCGCGCGCCTCTTCGCGAGCCTTCCTCGCGTCGGAATCGAGCGCCGCAGTCCTCAATTAGGGCTCCGATCGCCGTCTATCCGCCGCGCCGTTCGGGGTCTCGATGAAGCCGATACGGCTCCCCGAGCCCCCGGCCCTACTCCGGGCGTGCCGGAGATCTTCGAAGGCGGGACCTACAGCGTCGTCAGGCGCGCCGTCGTGATCGGGAACGGCTCGGCCGGGTCCGAGAACCAGAGCATCGGCCTGGTCCGCGCCCTCGGACTGGCCGACAAGCATGTCCTGTATGTGAGTCCCCGGCTACCTCATTTCCAATCCGTCGCAGTGTTTTATTTTACGATTTGGCGCGGTTTCCCCGACGCCTTGTTTCGTTTACATCTCTATCTGGTTTGAGAAATCATGCGTGTATGTTATCGGCGTTTTGCTCAAGTTTCCGTTTTGATTTCATGTGCAGAGAGTTACTAGACCGAAAGGAGGAGTGAACGAGTGGCTGCACTGGCTTCCTGTATGTGTTCACCAGAAGTTGTATTTTGTCCTGAGGCGCATCTTTGGGTACACGCAGCTTTTGCTGACGGCCCGAGGGAGGAAACATGTGTTTGTTCATCCGGAAAATGGCGGCAGTGTTGGACTGTCTTCTATATTAGAGGCTGATGCGAAGCACATTGTGAAGATGGCTCGTGAGACCTACGAGAAGTATTGTCTTTCTTTGCTCGTGTTTTTATTGATTAATGAAATTGTTGGTGGTTTTGTTGCCCATATACTTTGATCTGGATATGAGTTTAGACCTTAGCTCACTTCATTACCAGAATTGAATGGAAGAGAAAGCATGTTGTGCAATGGAAGGAAGCATCTTGGCTTCAAGTGCCATTTGGAATTAGAAACAGGCATATTTAAGTAGTTGGACATGGGTATGGGGGCGATATGTAGGGGAATCGATTTTCTCATGATTTTTGTAATTAGAAATAGGCATATACAAGGAGTATTCTCAATCGAGCTTAAGATGATAGGCATGTTCGCAAAGAACTCCTGCAACCCCAATCGGCGATAAGAAGATAGAGGGTTTTTAAAAAAAAAATGTTTTAGACACTTGAAATGATAGCCTTCAGATCAGGTAATCTCAATTAGGGACAATGAGAGAAGCTCATCTAAATGATTCGGGTAAGCACTTACGGTGATACAGGAGGATGTGACTAATGGCGGGGCATTAGAGTGAAGGGGGGAAGGAATGTCGAAGAAGAAAAAGATGAAAATTTTAGGGTAGGGTTTTGAGAATTTAGATCTCCTACTAAAGATACTAAAGAGAGCACATTCACGATTGTGTAGTTGACTCTACGGATGGATGTAAAAAGTTCTAATGTTATTTTGTATTGTAAGTTAGGTGCTTTGCTATCAGCATATCTTTATTTGTCCTATTTGTTATAATCAACGTGGTAACGTCAATGATATCTATGTTAGTTCCATTTATGATGGTAACGAGCTGTTTTCTGCCTCCAGAGTAGTCCTAGGTAAATGGATTTTTGAAGTACTTTGTTTGATCCTTTAGGTATCATGAATTTGCTAATTTATATTATAAACTTTTCATTCTTTCCCTATGGTCCCCATCATTTTGTTTGTCCCATTGGATATCAGTATGTCTTAGGGTCCCATGATAGGTGAATTCTTAATACAGATAGATCTCGTCACTTGTGAAATGGATATTATGGGGCGTGTTAGCAACATTATACGAGCTATCGAGCTTAAAATAGATAAAGAACAATAGTTATCAGCTAGCAGTGTAGACTCTTTTTGGTTGTGCATTTAACCCCTTAAAAGTTCTTTGTCCAGCTTCATCTGCATTGATTATGCTTCCCTTTGACAAATGGGATTGCTTTGCTTCTTTATTAGTGATCACACATATTGTTTCATACTTTGAGGTTGTTACTAACGCATTTAGTCCTAATTAAAACAGGGATGGGCCTCTATTAGTCGTTGCATCTGGCAGAGATACAATATCTGTTGCAAGTTCCATAAAGCGGTTAGCATCAGAGAATGTTTTTGTTGTTCAGGTATGTTTATACTTATCCGTGCTCATCTGTGCACTGAACTGGTGGCCTATGTAGGAATGCTTTCTTTATTTTTGGTTAGTTCTAGTCATTGCTGTGTGTAAATTTGTGTTAGTGCACCTGTTGCTCTTTTAGTTTATGTGTAACTGGGTATTGGTTTCTTCTTGGTTTTCTCTGTTGCAGATTCAACATCCAAGGGTAAAATTAAATAGGTTTGATTTGGTGATCACCCCTCGACATGACTACTATCCTCTGACCCCTCAGGCACAGGAGCAGGTTCCTCGATTCTTAAAGCGATGGTTAACTCCACAGGAACCTCCCGATGAGCATGTGGTACTTATCAGGAATTCCACATATGGCTTACATAAGTCGTATCTATGCTAAGAGTTCTTGGTCTCAGGTCCTCACCATTGGAGCTTTGCACCAAATTGATTCTGCTGCACTGCGGAATGCAGCCAGTGCTTGGAATGATGAGTTTGCACCCTTGCCAAAACCCTTACTCGTGGTTAATATAGGAGGACCTACACGTATGTATTTGAATCTCTTCACAGATTCCATAGAAGTTCTGCTTTCCGTGATAATTTCAAATTAGTATCTCGATTCATTGTCTGCCATTTTGGTTTTTTAATAAGATGTATATAATAACACTTGTCTTTTACAATCAATTATAATAAAACAGAAGGGAGCTGGGACATTACATGAAAAATGCTAATAAAGGTTAGTATTTGTGGGAAGTAACTGGTGAATGTGGTTCTTCATTCCCTTTTGGTTGAACAGATGCACAGTTGAGGACCATCCTGCACCGGCTTGGTGGACTCACTTTTTGGGTGATGCCATGGGCATGACTGTTTAATCAGTCACTAAGGCATTGGATTCTTGAGAGAGTAGCTTTAAATTTTCTGTTGGAAATTATAACTGATTGAAGTTTGATAAATTGCATCAATATAGTTCAGGGGCATGTAATCAATCTTTTGAGTCACTAGAATGTGGGCACGTAGTGTATGAGATCTAGCAGTAGCAGCAGCAGCACTTGGCAGGACTGCAAGATAGGCTAATGGTGTTGATTAGGCTTGTGTAATGTCTTATCTTGAGATAAGCATTGTAGAAAGTTCTTGGGTTTGTTTTTATGTATGTACAAGTCTTGGTGATACTGTGATTAATGAACTCACCTACTCCTCCGTTTGTAGATGATTTGAACTTTTAATTAATTCCTATCTAACTCCATTTAATGGTGCAATTCACTGTTATAGGTCAATGTCGATATGGAGCAGATCTTGCAAAGAAGTTGATATCTAACTTATTGAGTGTGCTCGCAAGCTGTGGGACCGTGAGAATTTCTTTCTCTAGTAGAACACCTGATAAGGTGAGACTGGAGTTAAAAATCTTCTAAAACTTTCAGGTCTCTTGTTTTGATTGATATACCATATGCCCTTAGGTATCCAGTATTATAGTGAAACAACTTGGCGATAATCCAAAAGTTTTCATCTGGGATGGTCAAGGTAACTATGATTGCTTTTCATACTGTTCATTGTTTGAGCTTAGATAATGAACTGCAGATGTTTTTTCTGACATATGCTAAATGTTCTTTTGTTAGAGCCTAATCCACACATGGGGCATCTAGCATGGGCTGATGCATTTGTTGTCACAGCAGATTCAATCAGTATGATCAGTGAAGTCTGCAGCACTGGGTAAGCTTGAGCTTGTAGAAATTTCTGTTGGAGAATTTACCTGTTGACAGATTTAAGTCTTCAAATATTGTTTTGTTAATTCCTGTATTAATTTTTACTGTGTTTACACCTGCAGGAAGCCTGTGTATGTAATGGGAGCTGAGCGGTGTACCTGGAAGTATGCAGACTTTCACAAGTCTCTAAGGGAGCGAGGTGTAGTTCGGCCATTCTTGGGCTCTGAGGATGTAAGTATATTTGAGTTAACTTTTGCAAGAATGTCAAAGTACAGACCATGGCATAGTCCCGGTCACACTTTGCATTGGTTCTTCCTTTCAGTACAATCTCTTAAAAATTCCCCATTTTCTTTTACAGATTTGGGAAAGTTGGAGCTATCCTCCCCTTAATGACACCACTGAGGCTGCTAATCGGGTGCGTGAAGCGCTTGCTGAGCGGGGATGGAGACTACGTACATAAGAAACATGTTGATGACTGATTGTGTATGCATATTATTTTATTTTTGTTGAGTTCAGAAGAGGAATTCCTCTTGACACTGCATATCCGTTCAATACAACACGCAGGGGAGCTAGTTGAAATCACTGGACAGCTTCTGCATCAATATTGTATTCCCTTGTGGATTTTGATACGAATAGAATAAAAGACTAGCTGTAGGAGTTTGTGGTGTATCAAAAGGAGAGATTAATGCGTCTTTTGTTCTTTGAGAGTTCTCTATATGTTCATGTAACACAAGGCAATTTGGTTTTGAACACGGGTACATGTTTTGATTTTAACCGCAATTAACTAATTGCATTATTTGGATGATTCAACTTGATGCAATCAAGAGCCCTCGACTCTTTTTCCCTACTTTTTGACATGCCATCTGTTATTGTCTTTTGCTCCTGGGAATGTGGTCATATGAAACAATGCTGGTGGTTGTATTGGGATCGACCGGTACAAAAGGATATCCTGGTTGTTGGCTGATCCATCTTCTCAATTTCTCCCGTCCTTGATGGGATAAAGTTTAGTTGTGGTGTTGGTAGTTGATTCTATTATAATGACTCGATGGGGTCATGGCTTGTTTTTCCAGCAATGAGTGCTCATCCTCAAGTCAGTTCTCCATCTTTTATTGTCTGAGCTTTCTTCAGCATTACCATGTCTCTTGGCGTATTGACCACGCTGGAAGTTTTATCTGGTTGAAGCAGTAGAGCTGGTTGATTGGCTACTGCTTCAACTGGTGGATTGGCTGGCTATGAAGCATGTGTTGCTTAGGCGATTTTCGTTGTATCATTTGAAATGTTGATCTTAACGCCAAAGTTCAATAAGGACATCATCGCCACTGAAATTGCGCATTGATATGAGCCGATGTCTTCTGGTAATGACTCGGAGTTGAGTGTTTCGATTTTCGATTTTCGTACCCCTTTCAGGTACCCTTAACATAATCAGAGTCAAAATTCATCTTGTCATGCATCATCCAAAAGCAGTCCCAGTTCCATATCCAACTACACGGTTAATGGTGTTCTTGTATTAAAAAACTGGCACTAACATCAGGTTTTTTGAGGTGAGAAAGTGGAGCAGGAACAACCTATCCTCTCCTTCAAATCTGTAAGGACGTTGGCAGGCTTCTAGACAAATCAAAAAAGAGAATAAGAAAAAGAGCCGGAACCACCCCATTCATTTTCTAAATTCTGGCTCTATAATCCAAGTTCCCCTAAATATTAGTCTGCTCCAACATGGTATCTCACAGCCTCACTACAGTAAAATCTTATCCAACACATTGCGCAGACAGAACGACATCCGTCTTCAGGCTCCTGCAAGTTCCATGGACTCATCAAAGCATGGTGACGCGACACCACTTTCTAGGTCCGAATTAAAGGTGAGAGCCAAAGGGAAAGTGGTTGCTGGAGTGGCACCTCCTCTGGTGGCCACCGCCAGGGCAAAAAGAGGAGGATGGAAGAAAGGCGTCGCGGTGTTCGACTTCCTTCTCAGGCTATTGGCCACCGGCGCCACTTTAGCTGCCGCGACGACCATGGGAACCACCGATCAAACACTCCCATTCTTCACGCAGTTCTTCCAGTTCCAGGCCAGCTACGACGATCTCCCGGCATTCACGTATGCAAATTTGATTTTGGATCATGTTGATTTTGTTCGCGCTACTTTATCCTTCGTGCTTAATGATGTTAAATTCAATTTGACCGACATGAAATGCAGATTTTTCGTGGTCGCGAATGCCGGGGCGAGCGCATACCTCGTCCTCTCCTTGCCCTTCTCTATCGTGTGCATCGTCCGGCCCCAGGCCGTCGGTCCAAGGCTCCTCCTCCTCATCTTCGACGCCGTAATTTAATCCATCTCATGAGACAACATGCTCATTATCATCATCCATTAATGCTACCGATAAAATGAAACAAGAGCAATGCATTCAGTTCCTAACACAATCAATCTACCACATCGTCGCAGATATTCGTGGCGCTCACGATGGCAGCGGCCTCGTCGGCAGCGGCCATCGTCTACTTGGCTCACAACGGGAACGTGAACGCGAACTGGCTCGCCATTTGCCGGCAATTCAACGATTTCTGCCAGCAAGTCAGCGGCGCCGTCGTGGCTTCCTTCGTCGCGGCCTTGATCTTCATATTCCTGGTGGTTTTGTCCACTATCTCTCTCAAAAGGAACTGAGTTAGAAAGTTGCTCGTCTCTCGTATCATCAGCCTCTGGAATTCTGAAAGAAAGTTGAAGGACACATTACTGCGGCGCTCTCGTTGGATTGTTGTACAGTTGTGAAAATTGCCTGTGAATTGCATTGAAGCAGTGATTTAATGCATGGATTAGTTTTTGTGTTTTTTTTTATCGGTCCTACTCTACGCCTATTCTATTCTAACGCGAACACTCTCGACTTATTTTTCCATCCTTACAGGGCGTGGGACTCCCACAGGGGATTGAAGGTGGGGATTCGAACTCCACCTCCACCTTCCTTCATGTTGGAAGGGTGGCAGAAGGTAAACTCAATAATTAATGCATGGATTAGTTCAGCTTATATGATATATTGTCACGTTAACAATTTTCAACAAAAATTAGGGAAATAGACTTCATCGGAATTTCTCACAAAATTTAGGAATAATTAATGCATGGATTAGTTCAGCTTATATGATACACTGTCACGTTAACAATTTTCAACAAAAATTAGGGAAATAGACTTCATCGGAAATTCTCGCAAAATTTAGGAATAAATTGAAAAATAAAATAAAATCACGATTGAATTGATGTTTGTACGATAAATTTAACACGGATCAGGAACTTTTTCCTCTTTTCACACGCTGCTCTCCCAAGGTGCGAGCATCGACCTGGACTAACCCATCTTCGTAGATAAGAAATGCATACAAAAGTCAAAAGTGCTTTTGTTTGGAAGCGGAAAAATTGCTCAAGACAATTCATACAAAAATCTTTCCCCTAACGATAAAGGGAGTAAACAGCATAAGGTTTAATTTCCATAGAAAAACTCAAAATTATACCCATCATAATATATTTACTCGAATCCGTAACACAAAAAATCCATAATTTGTAACCGTATAACGCATTTTACCCTTTTTTTTTTTTCCTGGACATTTGAAAACAAACTGTATTGACATGACGCCTATGTAACTTGAGTGAAATAAAAATAACGTTATTTTAATTGAAAAATCATCTAACGGAACTTTAATAGAGGCTAAATATGTCGTATAAGTACAAATTTGCAAATTTTTATGTCACAAGAAAAATTTAGATTAAATATATAACAATGGAAATAATTTTGAATTTATTATGTCGCAAGAAAAGTGGTATAATTTGGAGGGATTTTTATGATTTTTTTCCTAATAATAAAAAAGTAGAAATAAACACAACCAAAAACTCAAAAGAAAAGGAAAAGAAAAAGAAAGAAAATAAGAACGTGAACAAAGATGAGAAGGATGGAGGGGGTTTAAACTTGGAAGGGGTAGCCGCCTTCCCACCTTGCTGGCGAAGGTTGTCGACCCTTGCCGATGTGGGCCTCACCAGTAATTGTGATTCCCGTTGCTCCTCATGACCCTCCGTGCTAGCAAAGAGAAGCTAATTCGGATGTATTGGAAGGGAACATCAATTTTTCATCTTGGAAAACTTTCATCGGAAGCAAGCTGATTCCGCCATCCAATTCTCAAAATGTAATGAAAATCATAATTTTTCGCTTTTGCTAATAAATGATGAAAGATCATCGCCGGGGTCTGGCCGCCGACCCTAATCGGGCCCCGGTGGATGATATTACTCAATCTAATCGGACGGAGTTGAAAAGGTAAAAATCTTCCGGTCGATGGATGATCGGACTTAATGGAACTTTGCCGTAAGTACTAAGGAATGATTCCGCACGCGTTTCAACTTTCAGGGGACGAACCGCCGCACGTGCAGAATCGATCGGCGGGGCAACGACGCCGCCGGCGTCAGAAGGTTCCACGTCACCCGGCCCTTCCCCTCTCACCACCATAAAAGCCTCTCATCTTCTCTCTCTCTCTCTCTACATTCACTTTCTCTCTCTGCACTCATTCTCTGATCTCCATAAAGAAGGAAGGGACTCCTTCTCGCATCAGTCCTCCTCCTGCCTTCGCTTCCAAGTCACCGGCCGCCCCCATTTCCTTCTCTCCGATCCATCATCATCTTCTTCTTCTTCTTCCTCTTCTTTCCGCATTCGAATCGGCGGCTTCGGCAAATCTCTCTCCCCGCTTTCTTCCAGGATTCCCACTCGCCGAGGTGAGTCTACGTCTTCCCCCCTTCGAGTCAACTCTAGGGTTTTGTTCGTGTCGCCGATCTCTCTCGGCCGCGGCGGTTGAGGGTTACGCGTTGGATGTTAGGGTTCTTCTTCCCTCCCGCTTCGAGGGTCCGTCGTTGGTGTCCACCTCTAGGTTTAGGTTTTCTTTTCTTTTCTTTTCTTTTCTTTTCTGTCCTTCTTCTTCTTCTTCTTCTTCTTCTTCTTTCTTTGTGTTCTTCTGGGCGTCCGTGAAATTTGATGACTTGATCGTCCATGTGATCGGAGGATGATCTTGGAAGTAGATGAACCCCTTTTTCTTTCTGTTTTTCTTTTTTCGTGTTTTGCTCATGTGTTGAATCGGTCGTTTGAATTTGCAGCTTGGGGCTATCAAGGTCAGTTCTTTTGGACTTTTGGGGATTGGTCTCTTACTTAGAGAGAGTGTTTCCTTTTAACGAATTAGGAGGTCACGGTCTCATGAGAATTGATAGGGGAATGCAGAGACTGATTCGCGCGGCAGAGAAGGACTCGCTGTTAGGCTGGAAGAAATCCTTCAGCTGCGGTATCGGCATCACCACGCCCAAGGCCAGAGCGCGTGACAAACCTCTCAGTATGGTGTTGGTTCTCTAAAAAGAGCGAGTTCCGGGAGGGAGCAAGGAGGTTTTCTGTTGTTGCTGGCGAAATTAACGATAACCCGTCCGCACGATGACTCGGATCTTAGTTCAGAGAGGCTCGGGTGGTTCTTCATCAAATCCGAACCGCTCTTCTTCCTTGCCTGGGCCTTCTTCCTCAGCTAGAACAGAGCCACAGCCCTCCGGTACTACTCCGGTTGCTTCTGCTGCAAAAGAAGAGGAAAGTGAAGAGGAGGTATTAGAACAAGTTGTTGTGGATGAACTGTCCGAATTTTATTGTGGTGGTGACAATACTACGCTGAAAAGCGACGAACATTTGGAAGGATATCAGGGTGATCAGGATGAGAACTTGGGTAATGAGAATCTTGATGGCGAGCTTTTGGTTATTGATGACCCTCCTAGTTCAGAGGAAGTCTCGAAAGGATTAGGTGGGCTGAAGCTTGTTGATCTGAAAGAGAACGAGGGCACAAGCAACTTACAAAGTGCTGTTGGGAGTTTGCATCCGCCACCTCCTCCAGCCCCACCAAGGCCATCGGTCGCAAACTCAAGCTTAAAGAGAACTCCAATGGGAAGCTTAAATTCTGCACGACTTGGTTCTTCCAGAAGATCAGCTGCCCGGCCTGTTGTTCCAACTCGAACTTCACCTACTGGGTCACGACCTTCTTCTCCAAGATCTCACTGTGAAAGCGAGGGTTATAACAGCGCGGATGAGCAGGGCCCATGCTTTGTATCTTATGATGATTTGGTGAGTATTTTACTTCTTAAGGCAATACGAGTTATGAACTTTTAAAAGGATTCAATCGTGCAAACTTAATCTCGTTGTCTTTAGTACCAGAATAACCTTTTCTTTGCATCTTTGTAGCTGTTGTCATTTTACGTTAAACTTTTTGGGCTGATTCTTCTTCTTGAATTTGTCTCTTTTTTTTGGCCACCTAATTGAAATACATAGCGCATGTGACTCATTTAATAAGGCCTTCATAGTTTTGTTGGGGCTTGTGCATTAGGCTTTATTTTACAGGGAAGTTATTTGATGTATGAAACTATTTATCTGATTCGCTGGTACTTTAAATTTTTATTAGGAAAGAGAACGTCAATTCGAGATTGAAATTAGAAGGAGTAAGGTTTTGGAAGTCAAGAGGATGTTGGAGGATGGGAACTGTCTCTTTCGTGCTGTTGCAGATCAAGTTTATGGGGACTCTGATGAGCATGATCTTGTCAGGCAAATGTGTATAGACTATATGGTATGTTTATCTCCTCACATGCTCTGGTCCTGTTTACAATTTTTTCCTAGACTAAAAGAGTATAGAGTCTGTGGTCATGTGCCATCTTGGATGGATAATTGGTGGTTGATTGTTATCCACTTTAATGAATAGGTGTATGAGATTATTTTAGTTGTCTGATACAAACAGTCTTTCCAATAAGATAACATGTGCATCTTGTCTACTTCCCCGTAAATAATTTCTTCATATAGTTATCAATGGATACTTAATCAGGTAAAATTAAGTGATTTGTTCCCCAGTATTTTGTTTTGGGCATGATGGTGCCAGAGAATAGTATAAATTTGAACAGGCAAATATGGTAAAGGAAAGTAATGAAATGGATTTGGTGTTTCAAGCGATAAAGGATAAAGGTCGGAATCTTCCTAGTGCAGGAAAAGTTGAAAAAGGGAATCTCCTGAAACTAATCATGCATAAAAGAAAAATATTTCTTATCATCATCACCATTGTCATGGTTTGAGGTGAATTGATTGTGCATTTTCAAGAGGCTGATAAATGCTAGAAAGTGTGCCAGTTCTTTCTCGCAACTATTATTTATTTTATTTTTTACAAATTTGTCGGACTACATATAGTGTTGCTTTGGACTACCTGTCTACCAACATCTTACTGATGAGTGGTATGGATTTATGCATGAACCAATCAGACATCATCATTGTTTTTGTGCTTTCATGTGTTATTTCACTTCCCTTGGTCTATGTTCTTCCTTCTATTTGATCTTCTGTTACATATTTAGATACTCATGCCGTTTATATACGCCACGCTTCTGCTTTCAGCAATTAGTAAAGCTTATGCTTTATCATAATACTTGTCTCTGCTTGCCTTTTTTGTCCTTGTTTAGGAGCGGGAAAGAGATCACTTCTCTCAGTTTGTCACTGAAAATTTCACACAATACTGCCGCAGAAAGAGAAGAGACAAGGTATGCGAAATTTTAGTGGCCATTTTACTTTTCTTTTTGATTGGCCAGCTTGAGTAGTGTTGGATGTGGCTGTGTTTCTAGGACGTAAATTTAGCCCCGGGGGGGAGTGGGAGGGGTTTAACTTTCCAAAGAATATCTACTGCCACATAATCGAAACAATGTAATGTTTGCATCAGCTAAAATCTGGAGATAGCTCAGTAGGTGCAAGTGGTTGGGAGACTTAGTTTGAATATGACATTGACAAATAAGCTTTTTAGCGCTAAGTGGTGTTATCTATATGCAGTGCTCTGACATATGTGTAAAATCTTAGTAAGCTCCAGATATTCAAGATATTTCCCTAGTCTTATTCCTCATCCTTTAGGTGTTTTGGTATCTTAATCTGCATCTTAACATGCATCTCCATCTTAGAGCTCCATCTTCTTGCAGAGAAGTAAAGGTTGTCGTTGCATGTTTGGAAACAACCTCAGAAAACCTTATACCAATTTATCCTCAATTGTGCTTCCACTAGTTTTCCCATAACTTTCTTGAAATTTAAATCTGAAATATCTGGAAGCTCATCCTTGTTAATCTTTCTGAAGGACATTGATTTTGAAAACACAACTATTTTTCTAGTGCCTTGCACCAGCAGTCAAGCATGTTTTATTGAGTAGGAGATATATTCGAGTCATCATGTAGTTCATTTCCAGCAAAGTTGACCGCTTATGCTGTCATGTTGGGTAGCATTTGGTTTACTCCTCATTTTTCAGTCCCATTTGCCTTTGCAGCTTTAACTTGTTTTTTATCAATGGATTTTGCGCTTAAGAGTATGTGGTAGAAGTGGAGCGAGCTTCTTGTAAGAGCCATGAGTGTTGAAATTATTCACTTTTGTTGGTTATAGGCCTTTAACACCCTTAACTCAAAAATGGGAACTTATGTAGATTTGCTCTGTAGGTACTGCTGTGACTTGTGGTTAAATAAGTTGTGATGGGACAGGCCATGGGTGCCAATTCTCATCTACTAGCTTATGATACTATTGAACTGTTCTTCTTGGGATGTGATCAAACATGAGGTTGTTGAAGTTTTTTAAGTCACTTCACATGACAGGAAAGCAATTATAAGTGACCTGATACAAGTAAAACCAGTCTTTTTCAAAACCAGATCTATTAGAGAACTGGTCAAGTGGCGGTTTCACTGTTTGACAGACTGAATCTGCAGCTGCACCGTTAGCTAATTATTAATGTCAATAACAATCGTTACAATTGAAATGCAGAAGACCTGAATATGAAACGATATGATATGCTTAACTCTTTTACAATAGCTACAGTGCTTCAAATGCTTACCTTGATTGACCAGGGTTGAAAATGCAATTATGACGCAGTGGCATGAATTGCCAATCCTAGGGAATTATGTCATATGGTGCAGTTGGCAGGACAATATGCTAGAAGAAGTGGATAATTAGTTGCCAAATCTCGTTGCCTGATCTCCAAACACTTTGGATTCTTACGAGCTTGATGGGAGCTTCAAAGTAATAGTCATGGGTGGAAGTTGTGGTGGCGTTTTCTGTGTTATTCATTGACTTTCTGCGTCTTAATCATATGCTTAAAATGAACATTATATTTTACTATCTTCCTCTCATAATTAGTTGCTTTTTAGTATTGTTTCCGTGGACATATTTGGTGAACCTTCTGTTTGGCTATGACTGAATTACATGTTCATATTGACAGTGATCATTATTTTTTGTTTCTACTTTTGCCTTCTGTTTGACTCAAACATGGAGATGATCTTGCTCATCTGTTTTGCTGAAATGCTTTTTTTGCGGTTAGGTATATGGGAACAATGTTGAGATCCAAGCGTTGTGTGAGATTTATAACCAACCAATACACATCTATTCCTACAGCACAGGTGCTGCTCTTGTACAGCTACTGGCTTTTAATTCATCGCATAATTTTGTACTTTGAAGGCCTGTTCTTTTAACTGGTGCTTCTCAATGCAGAGCCTATCAATATTTTCCAGGGGAGCTACAATACTGACACGCCACCCATTCGACTTAGCTACCATCATGGAAATCATTATAATTCTCTTGTGGATCCACGTCGTTTGGCAATTGGTGCAGGACTTGGATTCAGCTCTTTCCGTGGGGTGTGTATTATGTTTATTTGTATTTCTCCTTGCCAAATATTTTAGATTAGCCTTTGCTTAGGTTGAGGATTGCATCTTTTGCATTGATCCTAATTGACTGATCTCTTTGATATCTTGAATTCTCATCTCTATGAGAAAAACTTTATTACTGTTTTGAGTACTCCTTTTCTCACACATGGAAATAGCTTTCTAATTGCCTAGTGAAGTGAATAGATGAAAAGTTTTAGTTTTCCTCCATTTGTATTTAGCTGATGCATTGGACTGAAGTCTTTATATCGTGAAGAAGTAGTTGGATTTCCAACTGCCGATTTCCCTAAATTATGGTTGTTGCTGTCTCATAGTCAGCTAGACCGTATTTTCAGTAGTTCTGCAATTATTAAGCACAGTGAATAGTGAGTGGAACCATGCTGTGATCAGAAGTTCCCTTGGGGTTTTATGACTTCCTTGAAGGGGGTTAAAATGCAAAATTTGCCTTCTGTTCACAGTAGCAGTTAGTTGTCTTTGAATCTCACATTGATATTGATACACTTTTGGCCCTATCTTACTTGGGAATTCTTTTGCAGACAAATGTTGACAAAGATCAAGTAAAGGCAGCCATTAAAGCTCAGCAAGATCAACAGATTGATAATGTTAGTGCCGTGGTTTCTTTGTAGGGTGTTTTGTGAGATTATAGTTAATGCTATCATGCGTTTCCCCTAATTATGTCTTTTGGCAGGCTCTTTTGGCGGAGGGTCGCTTTTGGTCTGACGTCGAGCTGACGGAGAAGGAAATCGAGCGCATGGTTATGGAAGCTTCTCGGGCTGAGTATCTCGCCAGTGACAAACTCAGGAAACAACCTGGTATTCAAGACTCTTCTACTTCTAATGCGGAACCATCATCTTCTGGTGGAAGTAAGAATTCTTTCTTTCCCCTTTTTCTCTGTGGTAAAAGGTACTTTCCATCAGTTCATTTGGATCGACTAAAGAGACATGCTGCCAGTCATTGGAAATTAGCTTTTTGGAAGTGTGTCCAAAACAAAATGAATCCTGACTTGGTTGAAGGAAAAGAAAAGTATAATTTGAAGATTGCATTTTGATGTTGCTATCTGGTTAATGTTGTCTGTCAATCCTGAGTTAGTTGAAGGAAAGAGAAAAGTATAATTGGGATATTGCATTTTGATGTGTCTATCAGTAGTTAACATCGTTTGTCAATTCCTGTTCAGCATATAGCTACATCTTGTAGCAATTGTTGGAATGGATCAAAGCAACCAGTTGGAAATGTCGAATCACCTGAAAAATAGGCTTTGTTTCCAAGAAAATTTCACGACAATTTGTGTCCCTTAAAATAGGTCTTAGTCAAAAAGCTTTCCAACATTGCCATTTTAAGCAAACTTATTGGTGTAGCCTTACAGTGAGGATGTGTTTAATATTTGTCTGCTGCCAACAATTCTTTCACAAGTTCGACATGACATGTACAAACTTACTGATATGCATTTGGGTACAGCAACTTCAGGTAGTGAGATGAGGATGGGGAGTGGAAGAGAACATGGTTCCCGGGATAGTGTTCTGAGCAGCAGTATGCAGGTTTTGCTGTCCATGGGATTCAGTTATCTCCAGGCGCTTGAGGCGTACAGTATATTTGGCGATGATGTGGACTCCATGGTATGTTACCTCGTAGAGACTAGTAGCAGTAGGCGCAAGGGCAAGGCGACGGAATGAGCTGGAGTGCCAGGAGTATCCACAAGGGTCAATCATTGCTTAGGTTCGTGCTCTGATTGGTGCGGAAAAGCTTTTGTGCTCATAGAGCAGAAACCTGCCGACACTTTGTTTAGCGTATGTTAGTTTCTTAAATAAATGTTATCAGTCGAAATGCAGACTTCGATTCCGATCGATATTGTTCTCGTAACTGCTGAAGCATTTTAAAATAAGAATTTGCAAAACAATATTCGGGTCAGTCACTCATTATACCATGATCATGGCTGGCTGTAGACTACGCATTTGTACCCACATCATGAAACCTCCATCCACGTCGTGGCTAACGCTGACATTAGTGGCAAGACTTGGCGAAACGTGAGAGTGAAATACTAGTTCGACGGGGCCTTATGCTGGGGTCGCGAACTCCTGGAGAGGCCATCTTCTTGAAGCTAACTGGCACGTAAAGTTTGATTATTTTACTCGCGTGTTCTGACTTCTGAGTCGTGCTCGAAGCCAGTCCTTGGGACATTGAAAAATCTGAACTTTCCGGCAATGTGGTTATTATGGCCTTTGCCCGAGTAGGCGTTTGGTTTAAGATTAGATGCTTTCAGGTGGCACCTCTTGGGAAAAAATTTAGGTGTTTGGTTCGGCAAGTTTGGAGGTATCTCTGGCCAAATCTTTGGCATTTGAAATGCAAAGTCCACCTCTACTGTTCATCCGTTGATTTTTTTTTTTTTTTAAACCGATCATTTTCCCCACACCCCAATTGTCGTTGATCGGCGACGGAGTTTCATCGGATTTTATTTTTATTTTTTTAAAAAAATAATAAAAACCCTTTGCAAATGTTGGGTTCACTTTTTTTTTTTTTTTTTTTATCATTTTTATCTTTTGACAATCAATAACCTAACTTTTTATCAATACACTAGAATAATCATTAATTAACGAAGATGATTAATACTACAATAATTAAAAAAAAATTATTCAAAGTTGAAAACAAACCTAAAAGAATCATAAGCCAAAAGTTGAGCTTTGCATCTAATCTATAATCAAGTTATTTTAATATAATTTTTAAATAAATTTACTAATATATATCTTTTACATTACTCTCAACATGAAAATGTAAAAAGTTATATAGTCATTGTTTATTTTTTGTACTTTTAAAAATACTAAAACTAAAAAACTTAATTTTTTGAGCTTTGCATTTAATCTATAATCAAATTATTTTAATATAATTTTTAAATAAATTTACTAATATATATCTTTTACATTACTCTACCGACATGAAAATGTAAAATGTTATATAGTCATTGTTTCTTTTTGTAATTTTAAAAATACTAAAACTAAAAAACTTAATTTTTTGAGCTTTGCATCTAATCTATAATAAAATTCTTTTAATATAATTTTTAAGTAAATTTACTAATATATATCTTTCACATTACTCTCAACATGAAAATGTAAAAGTTATATAGTCATTATTTATTTTTTGCAATTTTAAAAATACTAAAACTAAAAACTTAATTTTTTGAGCTTTGCATCTAATTTATAATCAAATTCTTTTAATATAATTTTTAAATAAATTTACTAATATATCTTTTACATTACTCTTAACATGAAAATGTAAAAGGTTATATAACCATTTTTTTTTTTGCAATTTTTAAAAAATACTAAAACTAAAATACTTAATTTTGTCATATCAAAGGGCTTTTCAAATATATATTTACCAAACAGTCTTTGCATTTCCTAAAGACTTTTCGGTTATAATTTACCAAACAGTCAAAGATTTTGGAAAACACCTTTATCTCAAAGTATTTGTATTCTCCAAAGGGCATTTTCCCAAAGCTGAACCAAACGGGCCCTTAGTACACCTGCGAGAACATGAATTTTTGTTGGATGAAATGAGACCGGAAAGCTCGCATGGACTTCGGTTCTTCTGCAGGCTTAGCCTCTTCAGAGTCTCCTAGTCGCGCTTTGCGATTGATAATTGATGCTATCTGATCAAAGCCATAATCATTAGGGACGATAGATGTTCCGAGCGCGAAAATATTTCGAATGTTGAAGGGAAGCTGGAGGAGAGATGTGATCAAAATAGTATCGATACCGACATACGACGTGACACACCAATACGTTGTTTTTCAAAAAACAGAGAATTCCGACACGTTGTATATTAAATATATATTTTTATATATACATAATAAATTATCATTTTTTGATTATTGATTAATTTGAAATAAATGAATAATTAAAAAAGCCTAGAATGAATATACACTAAAAATATTAATCTGTCATTTATTAAAATCAGTCATTGTTTTAATTTAACAAATTCAGTTTTATTTCAATAATTTATAAAACTTGGAAAAAAAAAAAAACAAACGATTTATATTATGGACTCGCGTGTTAGATATGTTGGAAGATGATAAAAAACTTATGTATCACGGAAGTGGGAGTTAGAAGAGAAGAAAATATTAGATTTTTCTTCTTTCTCTATTTATTATTTTTATTATTATATTTTATTTTTCACACACACACACACACACACACACACACACACACACACACACACATATATATATATATATATATATATATATATATATATATATATATATATTTCAACCTCTTATTTATTGAATTCTAAAATGATCTCGAAATCATGTATTGGAAACTCGTACGTTAAAATTCCAATTCGAGTGTTGGAAAGTGTCAAAAGTTGATCAGGTGTCCGATTTTCCGACACGTGTTGATCGAGTGTCGGATACGTGTCGAAGTGTCCGATATGACATGAAAGCTTTTGGAGAGTATTGATACTTAATAGAATGTGATGCATGACAGAGCGGGATACGTCATAATTTCGACTCGAGTGTCGAAAAGTGTCAAAAGTTGATTAGGTGTTAGATTTTTTCAATAAGTGTTGATCGAGTGTCGAACATGTCGAAGTGTCCGATACGATACGAAAGCTCTTGAAGAGTGTTGATACTTAAATAGGATCTGATGCGTGACGGAGCGGGGTACGCACGCGGCGAAAGCCAGACACTTCCTCCTCGGCCGCGAATCGCTCGTCGAGCCTCGCAGTACTTTCGAAAGTTGCGAGCGTGGACCGGCCGCCGAAGCCCTCCCCGACAGAATCTCCGAAGACGACGATCGCGAATCGGAGAGCCCGAAGCGCTCCAAGCCCGAGTCGGTTCCCGTCGAACTCGGGCTTTCTTTGGCCCGCCCGGCCCGGATGTGTAATGGGAAGCTTCGGTGCCCTTGGGCTGAATCGGGGCAGCGGGCGGCCCGAGGACCGCTCGAAGATGCGCCTTCGGGCTTTGACCTCGACCGCTCGACGGCGCGGCTGCTGCTTCGGGGATTCCGAATCTCCTCCGTGATTTCCAAATCGCGAGCTGGGGAATCGCTGCTGCCGATTGGTTGCGATTCATGAGTTCCTCGTTGGATCTACTCGCTCCATCGCTTGAGGTGTGGGTTGATTTCTTTTCTGTTCTCCATTTCCTGCAGTTGAAGGCTTTGGTTTTGTAGATTTTTGCCATGCTTATCAGAGTCAAATTTGGTCTTGTGAGTGATGTCACGTGGAGCATCTTTTTTTACCAGGAACGAGCTCGAATTCCGACAGCGAGCATGTGTTTAGGTTGTTTTGGGCATTATCTCCCTTAAAATGATGTGTTTTTTCCCCGCGCCGTTTATGAAAATGCAAGAAACAAGAAGATAGGGACTTGTTGTTCCAATTTTCTGTCCTGGAAGTATGTCTGTGAGATCTTAAACCAGAAACTGGAACTAAATATTTCTCTAGGAACTATTCTTCAGCTTTTTAGCTTTTCTCTTGTTCTTTAGTATATATCCTTGGTGTATTGCTTCGGGCACGGTTCAATCAAACGTGGCGGCGTCGACTATGTATGCTTGTATGTCTCTGATTACCTTGGTCCATGTAGATATAAATATAATTGGTGCAATTATTCCTACACGGGTGAAAAGCCAAGCTATAACTTATGTGGGCGTCATTTTTGGCTTGGTACACCTTTGTGCGTGCAATTGTATCGGGTTTTGTGGTAGAAAAGATTAGCGCATTTTTTTGGGCTGGCATAACTGGTCAAGAATGTAATATGGTAAGTTGTTAGACATAGTTGGAAACTTAGAAGAAGGCATCAAATGCATCTTGCAGCCACTGGAAAAATTTTATTGAATATCATTCAGACCCAAAATGTGATTTGGACCGAGTTCTTTAACTTCCTTGCGGTAGAGCAAACTTGAATGCATGTCTAGGCATCCTAGTCTGTTAGCGCAACTGCGAATTTTGAACAATTCTGGAAATTTGTATCTTTGAGATGATTCACGAGCTTGTGCTGCACTGTGACTTGAGGTGGGGTGTAGCTTCATTTCATGGAATCAGAAACAGACAGGTGAACATCATTTGTATAGCGCAATGTGCCATGATAGCCACAAGTTTTGAAAGGGCATGATTTTTCATTCTGATGTTGCTGTTTAGCTGCCACATTCCTATTTAGTCATGTGCTTGTATTCATGTCAACAAATCTTTGTGCAGACAGCGGAGACTACTAAGGAAATCATAGTCCCTGTAGATGCTAGCCCTTTTGAAATAACTACAGGCGAAAAGAGAAAAAGAGAAGGAGGTAGAGTAAGGTCGAGAGTGTGGCAACATTTCACCAAGCTTGAAAAGAGGCCAGGCGAGCGAGAGGAATGCAGGTGCAATTATTGTGGTAATCTATATGTGTGTTCGAGCAAGTCTGGTACAACACATCTAAATCGCCATATATTCGAGGGGGGATGCCCCAAGTACAAGCCGACTCTAAGTGAGACGCAAAATCTTACTAGTTATCCAAAAGACGATTTAGATGACGATGACAACGTGACACCTTTGAGAGTTGACGCAGAGCATAGTACAAGGAATTTCTCTGAACAGGTAAATCTTTTTTATTGCTGCATCACATTGGACGTTGTTTGGCATATATCAAATGTGTAGAAGTCTTTTCGTGCTGCATTGCGTTTGTCAGTGGAAGCCGTCATTGAAGAAGCAATCTCGTCTTGCATCAACTGAGAATAAAGTAGGATATTGTTGCGCTGCATATGTGGTCGAGTTCATAACTTTGCCTATGGGACATGTGCCTTCAGGGTGTGCTTACAATGACTCATGTTCAGTGTTTCCATTAGCACAGATGCTGTGAATGCTAGTAACTTATTAGGGGCGGGCACAGGGTGTGTAGGGGAATCCCTGCTGGCACGAAATCACCTGAGTTGCAGGAATTTTCCCCGCAAAAAATGCTCCACACTGCAAACTGGTCCGGTTTATATCTTATAGATAAATATATTTATGTTAATTATTCATGTATTTGTAATAAAAATATGAAAAAGAAACCTAAGAATAACTTTTTCTTCTTATGAAAATGTGGACTTACTTTTGTAAGAGATGCAAGTTGGAAAAGTTTTTTAGGTAGCTAATCGGACAATTGTTTCTGATGTTTTCATCTTCACATTGTCCCATGTTGACATCATGAAGGTTGGAGTTTGTTTGACTTTATAAAATCAACTCATGGGAGGATCGTTTGAAAAGTTCTCTAGGTAAGTTAATGGGACAATTGTTTTCAATGTTTTTCATCTTCACATTGTTCCATGTTGACGTCATGAAGATGGGAGTTCGTTTGACTTTGTAAAAGAAAATGCTATTGAGTTTTTTTGAGTAAAAAATGTTGCATCAAGGGTGATTCGCAGTTCCTTGAAATGCAAAACTGCATTGCCCCTCACAAGGTGTGGGGCAGTGCCAGGGCAGCTTAATACTTCACAGGGTGGGGATGGGGACCATGATCCTCACCCCATGCTGTGCACATCCCTAAACTCTATAGTTACCCTCCGTTTTACTTTCTGCAAGTTTACCACTTGATATTGGATTGTAAGATGCCTAAAGTTATGTTTTCCTGTTTTCTATATGCTCTTTTATTGCAATAAATGTCCTCCATTGTCATGTTCTTGAAGATTTTTTTTTAAACCTGTGAGGATTGGCTATAAAGTCTGAGGTCAACAACTTGATATGAGTAGCCCAGGGCTAAGTCATAGTACAATCACATAGAATTTGTTAAGCCACCCAAGAATAAGCCTGTGCTGGAAATGATATGTGCTCCATGTATCAGATGTGCTGGTTCTTGAACACCCAGACCAGAATTTGGGCTGTTTCCTTAGGCACGATATGGTGAGATCACCAAGAATTTAGTCTCGCTTGGTGTGGCAAACCACATAGTCACTCTCTAATGTTTACTTGTAAATTGTTTTGGCACATATTTCGTTGTGTACACAGATAAACTTCAAGTAATAGGCTGAAAGCTTTTGCTGGAGGTGTTGTATAATTTATAAATTTTTCTCCCTCTTCAGGAAGTTGCTGAAAATTTGGCACCTGAACTAGTGCAACTGAAGGAAGAGAATACAAAGCTTCTACATGAAAGAGATGATTTGGCAGCCCAAAAGACAAGTCTTGAGCAACTAATAGTAACTATGGCAACTGAAACGGTAATATTTTCTCTTCCCACTATCCTAAGCCTCACTGAGTGATGTGCACGCTCATCAATATGATTCTTCATCACATTTTATCGTTGATGTGTGGAATACCTATGGAAGAGTTATAAGCCCAAATCTTACTAGACAAAAGCAGGGCAAGAGGTTAAGCTCTTTTGGATGATTATCCTCTTCAATTAGTTGAAGTATATATATGGATATTAGCTAGTTGTTGGTAGGTGGTCATAAATAATGAAATTAGGGTCTTGTTAGTGTCTGTCTTATTCTATATATTTTGCGTACTCTTTCATTAAGTTATTGAGTAAAGATGTAGCCTTTTTTCTCTCCCTTCTCGTATTAGAGCCACCGAGAAAGAGAGACCCAAACCAAAACCCTAACTTGGGATCAAATCAAAACCCTAGCTTTATCTTTCTTCTTGTGGTTAGTCTTAAAAGGATAAGACTCGTTTCTGCCATTCTCATCCTGATACTGAGCCCACCACTGTCAAGTCCTCTGTTTTTCGGCCACCAATCTTTATCCTTGAGAGCAACCACAATTAGTTGTCTTTAAGAGCTGTATCATCATCGTCTGCTTGTCGCGGTTTCAGATATGCTCATGTTCTCTTTAAGACCAACATTATCTTGTTGAGCAGCCGGTTTCTCCATTGTTGTCAGGATGAGTTGTTGCCTGCGACCTCGTCAGTCTTGTCGCGGACATCCTTGTGCTGGTGAAGTCTACCACAAGTCGACCTTTCTTTCTCTAGCTTCATTCTGTCATGTATCTTTTTCAATCGTGGCCATCAATGATACGTCGCCATCAAAATCAAGCTAGCGTCCTCATTAGTTTGTGTTTTTTTAGTCTTCAGTTTCTTTTCCCTTTTGTCCTTCTTAATTCCAAAAGAAGAAAAGCAAAATAAAAGCTCACTAAGGAGCCGTTGGTGATCCAATCTACATCATCTCATCATCAAAAACTTCCCAGTTGTGGTCCACACTCAACAACACCTACAATTGATATTATTCCGGGAGTCTCTTTCAATTGCGAGCATCCAGGCAGTTGTGAGCGCCAAAGTCGAGCACGCCTTCATTGAGCAGCCAAGGTTAAGCCTTGTAGGGTGATGCAATGTAGTTTGCCACAATTCAAGTTGAGTTTCCACAGGGTTTTATCAAGGTTGGTTGAGAAAGAGGTATCAACTTTCGAACCATGTATTTCTTCGGGGCTTGTCAATTTCAGTGATGACATGGATTAATTTCAATTTGTCGTGTAAGGTCCGCCATACACAGTTGTCATTGTTTTGAATCCGGATTCTGATAATCCACATCCCTTGACTAGTGTAAAGTTTGATTTAGATGGCGTTTTGGTCACACTTCAGACTTTGAAAGAAAGTTGCACTTGTCGGTGCCTCTAATGCTTTATAAATAGAGCCATTACTGTTGCATTAAGTTATTAAGAAAAGATGTAGCCTTTGAATAAATTCTCTCTCCATCTCTCTCTCTCTGAAGATGATAAGAGTATTTACAAATTATTTGAACAAGATGAGATCATATGGATGGATGGATGTTCCCAAGAAAAAAAGAAAACCAGAGGAGATCAGAAGGATAACCTGCTGATTATACTCTTCCTTCTTTGAGCTAATCTTCAAGAGACTTACTCTAACTTAAAAGCCTGCCTGTTTTGATGAACACTCAATAGGAGATCTTTACCACTGAAATCTAACTTGGGTGGGAGAAAACTTAGGACTTGTTTTAAGTAGAAATGTGGTAAAGTGAGTGGACATGTAATTATGCAATTATCCATTTCAAACATTTTGGGTCGGTTCAAGGAGACCAAACTCTTAAAAAGAGTATTCAGGTTTCGGGGTGAGAGTCTACTTATTTAATCAGGTCGTAGAATCTCTTGATGATGTGGGATTATGGTGTTATTGAATGTTGTCCAGTGGACGATGATATATTATCTGGAGAAGTAATGTTCAGCATGTCCTTCCAGGCTCACCTAATGGAAGAAAATACCAAGCTGAAGGAAGAATGCGCAAAGCTTCAAGAAGAGAAACAGAAAACAGTCACCAGAGAGGTGATTCTCCTCAAATCTGCTTATCGTCTCAGACTCAGCTTCTATCTGCTGATAGTTCTGAGTTGCTTGCAGGAATTTGTGCAGCTGGAAACGCAAGTTTCGAAACTTAGGGAGGATTTTGAACGTGATAGACGAGGATTTCCAGCAGCTACAATGGCAGCTCTGGCGCACTTACAGAACGGAAGATAACTGGAACATCCACCCCACCACACAGCGAGCGCCAAATGGTTCGCTTGTATATCTGGCCTCTGCATTTCAAATTTGCCCCAGACTTCTAAATTAGAGATTGCAACGCTCCCTGACGTTCACCCTGTACCATAATGTTAGCCATTGCTTTCGTACCGTGGTTGTAATGTCCATCCCATTTTCTGCTTTTTACGGTCTGCAGTTCCAATTGTCAACTAGACACTGGTATTTTCATCACCATGTATTAGAAAACATAGCAATTTCTTCCAGCGTTGTATCGTCCCGGGCATGGATCCCGTTTGCTGCTTGCTGCACGGGATTGTTCGCAGTTCTCAGCAGTATCGATCTCGTGTTCTACTCTGCAACGTCTCTCTGGAAAGCACAGGCCGGGTTTTGAATCGACATGATAGAATGAAACAGAGTGCAGATACGATGAACATGCACGGTGATCTAACACCATAAGATAGAAGAAAACTAAACCGAATGGAAAACGGAAGATAATCAGACCCTTCTCACCAACAGTGCAATTACCTGTCAATTTTGCAGCATCGAGACCCTTCACGTTTGCTAAATGGTTGCTTGTGAAATTTAATATTACTCAAAAGAGAGGGCTTCTCCATGTTCCAGAGTCACGTGATGACCTTGATGCGAAATGGACGTTTTATATTTATTGTTCCGTAGAATTCAAATCATTGAAAAAGTTCGTTTTGATCGTTTGTGATGTTTAGAAAACGAGTTAATAAAAAATGTTTTCATTATCAACAATGACATATGGCGGTAAATTATTGCTAATAATGAAAAGAATATTTATTGGATCATTTTTCTAAATGAAATAAATTATCAGAAGAAGGGATATATTTTTCAAATATTAACGGTCAGTGAAACAGAAGTAGTCAAAGCATGATCAATTTCAAGACGGATCAACTCTTTCTGCGATCCTCATTCTAAATAATCAGCACAGGAAGTTTGTTGAGTTTTCCATTTTAGTAATATTTGAAAGTATTATATAATATGTAAATTGTATCAATTATACAGAACTATTTTGAATTTTTGATCTAGTAATTATAGGATTGTTTGTCCTTTGAAAGCCCATAATTTGGATTTTGATAAATGCGCGACCTTCTTTTGAAAAAGTATGTTTGAAGTTGATTTGAAACCGATCTAGTTAGGAATCAACGGTTCTTTTTTTGGAATTTGTCTGTGTCTCATCATGCCGTGTCTAAACGTGGAATGACATGAAATATATGGCTAATTCAAAAACGACATGCTAAATATTTAAATTGAACAACCTAGATATGAATAACTGAAATAGGTCATATGACACAATATGACTCATGCTATTATTGATCATCTTATTAATTCGCATGTCGACATGACATAATACCATAATAATTCAAATCTCATTTGCGACACAAAAATACATGAATTTTAAATTTGTCAATTTATGTTTGAATAGATGCATTAATCAGTTAATCATGTAGGACATGATTATAAGCGGGTCGACACAATCTCACCTGTGACTCGAATCCATTTATGCCAAATACAAATTGGTGTACCATGTCATCCAAAACAAGGTCATGTCGAGAACTATCAAACATATTTAGAGTTGGAAGCGAGCAACAACATGCTCCTCTTGAAATCGACAGTAACAAACTTTTTTAGACAATGCCAATTGAATCGTGATACAATTTGCCCAACCTGAAATCTAGACTTTGATCTCGTGACTTGGGGTCAAAAACTTTTCGAGCTTGGTAGTTGTTATGGTTCATATCGAACATCTAGTTTTCCCTCCCTTTCAAGTCTCAATCATTAAAAGGAATAAAGAATGAGAAGATGCAAGAAAAGAATGGAGAGAGAGAGAGAGAGAGAGCATAAGCGGGCCGCGCAAAAGGACAAACCGATAGCTCCGGACGAGCCCGACCCGCCCGAAGGGCCCGCCCCAAAAACCCGACACCGTCCTGAGTCCTCCCCATTCTCTCTCTCCCTCTCTTTCCGTCTCCCTTCTTCCTTCCATCGGCGTAACAATATCTCGCCACTCTCTCTCTCTCTCTCTCTCTCCAGAAGAAGAGATCAACTCTCAGACGCCTTCTCCACAAGTACAGAGAAAGCCGGAAATCTAGGGTTTTTCTTTCGAGCTTCAATCCGGGGAATTCGATCGGAACGGCGAAGATTCAGCAGCCAGATTGCCAAGAAGGGGAACCGAAGGCTTGAGTTCCAATGTCGCAGACCGGGAAGCTGATGCCGAATCTGGATCACCAGAGCACCAAGCTCCTCAACCTCACCGTCCTCCAGCGCCTCGATCCCTTCGTGGAGGAGATTCTCATCACCGCCGCTCACGTCACCTTCTACGAATTCAACATCGATTCCAGCCAATGGGTCAGTTCTCTCTCTCTCTCTCTCTCTCTCCCTCCCTTCGTGGCTTTTTCCATTGTTTCGTCCCGGGTTTCTGCGCCTGCGGACGCGTTTGAGCTGTGTCGGAGATGCTGTGGAGCTACCGGATTCGATCATTTCCGAGCTCCGTCGGCTGGGTCTCGTGCGGGTGTGAACCTATTTCTCCACTTGTTTTGTCTTTTGCAGAGTCGGAAGGACGTGGAAGGCTCTCTGTTCGTCGTCAAGAGGTGAGTGATTGAACTGATTTGTGGGCATGCCCGGGTTGTTTTCCGTATTATGGTTGGTGAAATTTTTAATTTTGTCGTGTTCGGTGTCGGATTTATTGTGAATTTGATTTTCCGAGGTGAGGGTCCCTTTGCGGACTGTTATCTGGATTCTGCTTCGGATTTTTGTGTTTGAGCTTTGTGTTTAAGTGTGCTTGACGGGCATTTCTGGCAGCCTGATCATTCGCTTCTAAAATTTTTATTGCAGGAACACTCAGCCTCGGTTTCAGTTTATTGTGATGAATCGCCGCAACACTGGTTGGTGGACTTTATTATTGCTTCTTTGCTGGTTTATCTCAGAAAATCCTGTTTCATATCTTTGTATGTACGCTCGTTTCAGCCGATGATAGTTTTATTGGAATATTCTCTGCGGTTTATATACTCATAGCTTTTCCTTTACAAAATGTGGGAAATGAGAGTTTCATGTCTAGGGATATTCGTTTAGACGCCTATTAGGATAATTTAATGTTTCACTGTTGAAGTGTAGAGGCATGCTTTCGAAGTAATCCCTTTTTCTTTTTCCAGACTGCTTATGATCCTTACTTTTGCTGCTATTTTGGGCATTAATTTGTAAAGATTTGGTTTATTTTTACGTTAAGAATCAACTGTTTACATCTAGTTTTCCATATTTATCATCCTCCTTTTTAGCCTATGCAACCTGGGGAAGTTTTACCCGATGCGACTTTGGAGACTTTTTTTGTCTGTCCAAATAAATCAAGAATTCAGATATAACACGATACCCAATTGAGATAAGCATCAATACCCATGCATAGTCTAATATATTTTGATCTTCCCAAGCTTACTCAGGTCTGAACCGCGAGAGATACTTCCCAAATAAGATTGCCAATGGTACAAGTGCTCGACTTAGTGAAGATGGAAAAGCGCAGTAACTTCACCTTTGCCTTTTTAATAGTTGAGTCGAGAAGGGGTCCTTTTTTTATTGTTTTGCATACTTCAGGAGCTGAAATTTAGTCTGACTTTACCCAATTTTGTCGGTTCACTAACTTTAACTACAAACTCTGGTGTACCCTTTGCTTCTCTGTATCTAATTTACTAAGTGAGAAGTGCTGTATAGTAAGTTATTGTAATTTTTAAAGTCAATCAGATGGTCGTTGATCAAATTATTTGCAGCATTACTCTCAGAATCTTACCGCTTCAATTTCTAGATGAGTGGAGTGCTCAATATTTATTACAGTCTTCACCTTTAAGAGAGCAATGTTTTATGCAGATAATCTGGTAGAGAATCTTTTGGAAGATTTCGAGTTTGAAGTCCAGGTTCCATATTTATTATACCGGAATGCTGCTCAGGAAGTAAATGGTATATGGTTCTACAATGCACGGGAGTGTGAAGAGGTGGCGAGTCTTTTTAACAGGTATTAGGAAAATTGGATATTTGTTGCTGTTTATGTATTATGAATCTAAATATATTATATGCTTACTTGTGATTCAATTCTTCTTTAAGAGTAATTTCTGCTTTTTGCATTTTAGGATACTTAATGCATACTCCAAGGTTCCTCAAAAGTCAAAGGTGCCCACAACTAAAAGGTACTAAGCGGTTTCTTTTGTTAGTGCAAACTATGCAAATTGTTCAGGAAGGCATAAAATCAGTATTTCACCATAGATGTTTTTCCTGCTGTTTTTACTAGTAGAGCTGCTTATCTTCCACCTTGGCCTTCGGGCTGTGATTTTTGGAACTTGCCTTGTTTTCTGCTTCTCAATGATCTATGCTTACCTGGACTGCAATATGTTCGGCAGTTGAAGTGCAACATACACTGTAGGAGTTTCTAAGAGAAGCACTTAAATGACAGATTTGTAGTCCTGTTTGTAATACCTGCTATAACTATGGTGATCTTAATGTATTTGCTTGAAAGTCTTTCACCTCCGTTGAGTTTGAGGGGGATGTTGCAGTCTTGACTGTGAATTTTTAATTTTTTTTCTTTTTGCTACAAAAGTAGTGTAAATTGCAAGTTTCACCTGAAAGTTGGCTTTTATAATATGCCCTCTATTGGATGGATACTGTAGTAAATTTTATCAGTTTGGCAATTGTCACGTTGTGGCGCTCAACGTAGAAGTGCCAAAGTTTTCAAGCATTACCAGTGCTTTTCGGTGAGGAAATTGATAATGGACAATGTTTTCTTTTACTCAATAAAAGACTGTAATGTCTTTTTCCCACAAATAATTAGCTGTGTTCATTCAAAGTTTTATCTTTTAGTTCTTTGCTGCTGAAGAATTTTCTTGCTTTCTGCAGTGAGTTTGAGGAACTAGAAGCTGTCCCAACTATGGCAGTGATAGACGGTCCTTTGGAGCCCCCATCATCTACGACGCCCAATGTGAATGATGTCCACGATGATCCAGCCTTTGTGAACTTTTTCAGTGTACGTACTCATAGAGAATGTCAATTTTCTATAAGTAACTTTATTTGATGGGACGAAGGAGAATGTACATCAGCACGATGAAAATGCAGGTAGGAAGAAACAAGTGACATGTTGCATACTCTGTAGGTGAATAAAATAGCATGCATTATAACATCTCCTGCACCTGCATTATGCACATACTTTTGTGCAGGAGGTATATTGATTAATGTGGGTTTTAGCGGTGCTATGAGATGACCTTCCTTTTCCTTGTCCACAAGGGAAAGAGAAGTCTTCCTTTATGACCTTCCTTTTCCCTTTCCTTGGGGAAAAGTGAAGTCCTCCTACAATGGTGGGAGGAGTTAGTGCACTATCGTGCTTTTGAAGTTTGTCTAGTGCAATGAAGCAATGAAGGAAAATGATTGTGCACTTTTGCATTCCCCTTTTATAGCAGGAGATGACTCTTTTATAATCGCAGAAAACTCTCGTATGATATTAAATTACTACTCCACTGGATGTTTAGAAATCTCATCTACGGATTGTGGCCTGCTTTTTGCAGGGTCTCAAGGCCAGTTGCGTGTAACAAGTTTTATTTAGTTCCTCTTGCTTCATTTGTTCTGATACGTAGGTTCCATGTTTTGTAGAGAAACGCGTTCCTTCTGCTAAGTTAAATTCTTGCATTTGTGTCATCAAGAGTGGAAAACTTCTGATTTCCTTTTTTTAGTAAACCCTCTACAGCTGGATCATTTGTGTTATCCTAAAGAGATGCCTTTGTAGTGTTTTGGCACTGATGTTCTGATGTCCCTTCTCCTCTTTGTTTCCCTATATCTGCAGAAACCTTTGTCATTCAGTCACAAATCATCTGATGATGTATAATTTCAAAGGGTGTAAAAGATCATTTCATGTACAATGAGCTGTTGCTTTCAGCTGGAATCCTCACTAGCTGATCTTTTGTAATGGTGGTGCAGTATGAATAGGGTTCTACTGTTTAGATAGGGTTCTACTGTTTAGATATGGTTCTACTGTTTAGATGGGGAAAGTGGAGCACAGTTTCTGTTGAAAATAGTTAGAATCTACAGCAAACTCCTTCCCCATTTGCCCAGGCATTTATGGTGGTGGAAGTTCATTTTAGCTCATCATCTTTGAGAATGATAGGAGTGCTTTGTACCAGTGTATCTTGCTTAGCACATGTGTTCTCTTTAGCCATATTCTACATGTTTTGCCAAATTGCACTGTGTGCTTCCTTTTGGTCCCTAATGGTTTGCTTTGGCATGCAGTCAGCTTTGAATATTGGTGGTGCTACAAATGTAGCAGGTAGCGGACAACTTTTTCCATCTTCTTCGGCAATGGCTCCACCTCCGTGTCCTGTCTCGGCTTCCTCACCGGCTGTATCGACCTTGCAAATACCATCTCCTCCTTTGGCAGCTCCTACCCCTCTAGGGTCTTTGCTTGATAATAATGATCCTGGTATCAACAAAAATCGTGCAGCTAATCTAGTGAAGCCTTCATTTTTTATCCCTCCGCCATCCTCCTCTGCAGCAATTGTGCCGCCTGTCTCTTCGTCAATGCCTACTGCTCCTCCACATCATCCACCTGTCAATTTACAACGTCCATATGGTGCTCCAATCCTTCAGCCGTTTCCACCACCGACGCCCCCTCCATCTCTCACGCCTGCTGCTGTTCCTACTGCCAACTATGCACCTGTCATGAACAGAGATAAAGTCAGAGATGCACTATCAGTGCTTGTTCAGGTTAGTTTGCTTGTAGTGCTTTTTGCCATCTCTTACAGGAAGTCGTACCAGTTAAATGATATAAGAAAGTAAAATGACTGATGTGCCAACTTTTTTAAGGATAATACCTAACCGAAAAGGTTGTCCTCATTATCATAGCTCATCTAGCTTTTACTGAGGAAATGGACTTTGGATGCACAATCAGAGATTCTTCTTTCATTCCTAAATTTCTTCCTTATCTATGTTTATTGAGCTTTAGCATTATGAAGAAATCATTGGATCTTCTCTTTTAAGGTACAGGGTGCTTTGTTTTATAAATGTGTCTTATGGTTCTCCTGGTGATAACTCGGGTTCCTCACGAAGCCCATACTTGATAAAGATATACTCGGTCTGAATCAAAATTTTCCCATAAAAAGTTTTCTAATCCCGCTGTACGTTTTTTCTGCTCCGCATATTATGAGCCAGAATTAGATTTTTCTGGAGTTGAATCGATAAGATCTGCTGGTGCTAGCTGCTCTGACTTTCTAGCAAAGACTCCGTTAACTATTTCTTTCAATCACTTATAACAATCCGACTACCCTGCAAATGACCTTGTTGCTCTTGCAGGACAATCAGTTCATCGACATGGTATATCGAGCATTGCTAAACGCACACAATTCATGAGCAGCAAAGATGGTGGGGACCTGACTTTCTTCTCTGTTGGGGTTTTGGTGTTTGTGCATTTTCCTTTCTCATCTTGAACAGTCAGATCCGCGTGTATGATTCCATTTGTATAGCATTTTGCTCTGTTGTCTGATAACCTTACAGTAAGGTATATAACTTTTGTTATGGTCTTTGTTAATCATCTGTGAATGTTGTCTGCTGAGATCATGGCACTATTCTAAAAATTAGAAATCAAAAGAGTAGACCTAGTCTATTGAATCATGACTATGTCCTTCATTCTGATATTCGAAGTCGATGTAGATTCTTATATGCATAGTAGACCTAGCCTATTTGAACCATGTTATGTTCGTGGCATTCGCAGCAACAACCAAGAATGCCGTCTCCATCTGCTTCTGTTGCTACATGTTAAATTTGGCCAAATTACAAACGCAATTGGCAAAAACTGTCTGTGAGAAAGATGTACATCAACGAAACGAAATCGCGAAGCTTTCAACAAACTTAGCCAGGCTGAAAAATTGAAGCTTGTGCTCCGTTGCGCCTAGCCCAACCTGTGTTGCGAAAGCAAGCAAGCAAGAGAGGATCGTTGTCTATGGTGATATGACTGCGAGTGACAAGAGAGACAGAGACGGACCTTGTCGAGAAAGAATTTACCTGCTTAGGAGTTCAGATATCTCAGCATGGGAAAGAGAGAAGAGATTAAATATTAATTATCCACCAAAAAGATTGATTCCCCAGAATTCTTGGGTACCCATCAAAGGAAAGTGACTGTTCCAGCATCCTTTTTGGATTTATTTATTTTTCACCTTTTTGTTTTAATTTGATGTCCTTCACAGTTGCATAGAGGATGCTTGACGCACCCCGAAATGGATTTGAGTAGAACAACATCATTTTCATTAATTGTGGAATATCTTGCTAGCGATAAGGAATTCCAAATTATGTATCCAAAAAACAAAGGGAAAAGATCACTAAAAATTCAAAATTTTATCAAAAATGACAAATTTACCCCTTTTTTTTTTACATGAAAAATCTCAAACTTTACTAACTATGACACATTTACCTTAAATTAAAATCGATCTCTGTCTTATTTCATGATTACTTGTAAATAAGGAGAAATGGAGTATTATTTCCTTAAATTCCCAAGGAATATTGTAAGTGCGCTATAACGTTTTCTGCCATTTAAGTTGGTTTTTTAATATTTCGACCAATGTCGATTTAAGAAGAAAACTGTGAAAAATGGTAAAGTGTCATCCGATCTTATTCGGTTATTTATTTACAGTTAATTAAACCTAGCCAGAGAAAGAAAAATAGGAAGCAAATATTCGTTTAAGAACCAAAAAATTAACCTGAAATGCTCCTTACAGCTTTTCTACCACTTCTTCTTCTTCAGGTAATCTTAAGACACGTAACCTCAAAAGAGTTCAGTCACACCTCTCTCTCTCTCTCTCTCTCTCCTTCCATGGCGGCTGCTGGAAGAATTTCGAGGGGGTTCGTCAAGCTCCTATCGTCGCCTAATCCCATCGCTTCCCCAGCTCGTCTAATCTTCCATCGAGGACTCGCTTCCACGCTCTTCGTCAAAGGTACCAAATCCACCCCCAAAAAAAAAAAAAATCATTTTTGCTTCTCTCGATACGTGTTGCCTGTGCGTGCGCTTGTTGGCGGCTGTACATGGCCGAGCCTTCCGACAATGCACAGCTCCGAATGAGGGCGCCTTTTGGTCGGAGTCGGACCGACCTCCGAGAATGCGCTTCGGTTAATCGCGCCTTCGAAGATTTCTTGGGTGGACTCTAGGAATTGGAATTTTTTTTTTTTTTTTTTTGCTGGGCTCTAGTAATTGGGAATTTACCCTTTGATGACTTTTGCTCGAAATGGGTCTCCATGTTTCGAACTAAAGTCTCTTCTTTTTTTTTTTTTTATCCCCGAATTTTAGTCCTTTCTTTCACCAGCTTATGGCCAGTAGAAGCTGGAATCTGTTCTTTCTGTTGCTGGTTTGCTGGTGGGGCTAAGCTAGATAATGTTAGTTCATTGACGGTGATGGTGGTTAAACTACTGATCGACCGCAACTCGATAAGGATAGAAAAGGAGGGACGAATGAATGAATGGCTTTACATAATCTCGTCGGCAGTGAGATTTCACAGTGGAGCGCGGGCACACTTGTTCCAGCAGGATGGATGATTCCAGGGATCATCCACTCGCTGTGGAAAGCCGAAAAGTGAGATAACTGGTAGTCCGTAGTGATGGCGTTTCAGAATGTGACTTCTATTTCATCGTCATCTGTCGTTAGTTGGATGGTGCCCCGCCTTTGAAGGCTTCACGGTCTTGAATATTGGATTAGATATGATGGAGCTTTTGAGGACTACTGAGGTTCGGGCTTTTGCCCCTGACCTCTTTCAACCTCCTGTGAACTGGGAAGCCATTTAGCTACTCTTTTGTGTTTGAAGGAAATCATGTGGTGACAAAACATAGGACATTCATCTGAGTGTTAAGTGGCTTGTTGTGTATTGGATCTGGCTTTTAGGACGCCAGATGATCATTTCGCCAATGGATACAGCCGTTCATCAGTGTAACATTGCTAGGGATGCCAGTACTGGTACTGGCACAATATCATTGTCAGCTATTATCAAACCTTATTAAGAGTGTAGGTCAGCTGTGAACCCAAGCAAATCTCAGATTTAATATCTGTTTCTGGAGAATTCACAAATCTCTAGGGAGGAACCAAGAAAGTGTTTTTCATGTAAGACTGTGATGATCATTTCCTGAACTAATGATTGGTGGCAAAGGTCTGAATCTTCAGCTTTAGTATCATCAGAGTTGCTTCTGGGGGAAATTTTAAATCATAGTTGATCTCACTATGAAATGCAGTTTCTAGTTGGAGCCAATACTCGGTCTATTCTAATATTGATCTTAAGTCAGTGCAAAACTTAATTGTAAAATATTGCTCTTGAGCAGGTATAGATTTTGGCACGACTAAAGACAGGCTAGCAGAAGCATTTTCAAAGTTCGGCCAAGTTGAAGAAGGTAAGCTTCAATATTTCGCCTTCAGAGCTTCAAGAAGCATTAGTGTCTCTGACCATGAAGCCACATTTCTTTCCAGCTACAATAATAATGGATAAAGTAAAAAATAGATCAAAAGGTTTTGGATATGTGACCTTCGCCGTCGAGGAGGATGCCCAGAAAGCCTTGATTGATATGAATGGGAAGGTGAGAATCATGCCATCTCTTTGTACTTTACGCATTCTAGACCTTTGAAGTTCTGACCCTCTTTTTGCTTCTAGTTGCTAGATGGGCGTGTAGTGTTTGTGGACATGGCAAGAACGCGAGGAAATGTTGCTGATTCCGTTCCAAAAGCCAGGGGACCTACTGAACCTCCCATGAACGATTGACTCAATTTCTGTTCTTCCTCTGTCTATATGTCTAATGTAGTTAGAGAACCGATGCATCATTTAGTCAATACACTCTATTTTACTTGGTTTCATACTGTTCACTATTTTTGCTGACCTTTTTCTCATTTATTTGTGGCTTGCAAATGTACTTCCTGTTGCTTCATAAGCATAAGGCACATAATCTTTTTCTTCATATTTGTGTTGTCATAGCGAGAGCTTTTTGACATTGAAGAATATCAGTGCAGATAATATCAGTGCTCAAAAGTCTGAAAACCTGTGTGTTGGTTCATGGCTTGTTACCTGTTCTGTATTTACTTACATTGAGATGTAATGTCACTGATCGGATCAAAGAAGAAAAGTTAGTGCAGAGGTTTCAACCGAGTCTCGTAAGAGGCAAGGGAAAAGAGAGCCGGCCTGAGAACCGGACCCTGGTATTGATGCCCCTTTGATTTCATGCAGCAACTCGGTGACTGTGAATCAAGGTTTGAGGATTGGTTAACCTGGAAATTTGAGTTGTTCTGTATTTGCTGTCACAGTGGATTTTACTCTGAGCTAAATGTAGGTACTGATGTCTCTGGACTTTATGCTCAAAAGTTCATCTCTGACAAAAAAAGAAAGTCAGGATTTTGGGTATTGGGTAATCAATGTAATTGAAATAAATCAACAAATTGATCGTGTTCTTTCGTTGTTTCTTTATTTTTTAGAATTTCCCCCTTTAGTCTATGCTTGGGGGGTATTATGGTCAATATACACGTGGGCCTATAAGAAATGGCTTGGGCTCTTTCCAAGTGGCCCATTTACGAGCCCAAGTTGGCCCACACCAACTTGCTGAAGTGCGAACAGTTCTCTCTGCACATATCTTTCGACGTCCCCACCACTTATCCATGCAAATCCGACGTGGCACGTTCCGATTGAGCGGCGACGTTATCCATGCAATCCGTCTTCCACAAAAATCTGTTTATCCTTCCTCAACAAAACCTCAATCCGCCGTATCCACCACCCACTCTCGAGCCTCTCATCCCGAACCAGAAGACCGGAGATGGCAGCAAGCATGGCTACGTCGAGCGTCATCGGCCTCGGCTCCTCGGCCTTGACATCGCCGAAGAAGGTCTCCCTTGTCTCAGGTACACCTCGTAATCCCGAAGTGCGCTTGCTTCTTAGCGCTCCTAGCGTTCCATGCGCCCTTTTTTTCTCTCGATCTTCGTCCCATCTGGAATCATTGGTTGTCTGCAGACTTTGTGAGGTCTCCGGTGAGAGTGAGGAACCCGATGAAGCCGGTTCGCGCTTCGGGAGGACGGTACACATGGTAAGTGCTTCAGCGTTTGTTCAGCACCGATCAAGTTGGCTGCGTCTGTGTCGATGTGATCTGGTTTGGCTGATTTCAATGTTGGTATGTATGTTTTTCGAAGCTTCCAGAGAGACTGGTTGCGCGCCGACTACAGCGTGATTGGGTTCGGGCTGATCGGGTGGCTTGCTCCATCCAGCGTTCCGGCGATCGACGGCAAAAGCCTGACGGGGCTCTTCTTCGAGAGCATTGGGAACGAGCTCGCTCACTTCCCCACGCCTCCCCCGCTCGCTTCCCCATTCTGGTGAGTTCATGAGATTTCACACCACCGATTCATTGCAAATAAATGCCGAAGCTTTATCTGTTCAATTGATCAGTTAAAATCCCATGAACTCGGACCACTTGACAGTTTAACTTTGGTCGATTTAAGTTGCGTGATACGCGAACATCTGCAAAATGATTGATTTTTGGGGGCGAATCTGATGGATGAACAGGTTGTGGCTGATCACATGGCACCTGGGTCTGTTCTTGTGCCTCACCTTCGGTCAAATCGGCTTCAAGGGGAGGACCGAGGATTACTTCTGAAGAAGCTAATGGATATTGTCATGTTTCATGTGTAATCTTCTTGTAAATTACCCAGAAGTTTCCCAGCAAATCCATCCCTCTTCTTGTTTCGCCCCCTCCCTACGAAATCCATGTACCCTTTTGTATCTGATGAACAGCTGCTACTGCTCGTATCTGATTTAACTCCGAGCTATATGCGTAGTATGCCCTCCTTCGTTGTGGCCCTTTTCATATTGCTGACGACAGAACCGCCAACGACCGGCGGCGATCATTCGGATTTTGCTTCCTTAGTCGTGTTCGGTTCTACCCTAATGTCGAACCCGATGAACGGGAATTGCAGTTCAAAC
This sequence comes from Eucalyptus marginata, assembly GCA_014182565.1. Lineage (NCBI taxonomy): Eukaryota > Viridiplantae > Streptophyta > Magnoliopsida > Myrtales > Myrtaceae > Eucalyptus > Eucalyptus marginata. The sequence goes on along the minus strand of CM024586.1, from coordinate 48,604,712 downwards.
CTGGCACCAGATAAAGGAGTCTTCCAACTGGGAATTTGTAGACGTAAGATGAACTTAGATTAATCGGATCATTCATCGGATCATCCGAGTCCCATGTCCGAACAATCTGTTTCAACCTTTTGCTTATGAAACGATCTAGGAAGATTGATACTTCTTGTCATTTTCATCAAGAAATGAAAGTTAGGATATCGAACAATCAAATTACAACGTTCTATCAAACTTCTCAAACTGATTGGTTGTGACCTAAGTCTAAAATAAATAAAAAGTACATAGAGGTTGTACAATTTGGGAGAAGTGAACATATTTCAATTGAATTAATTTAATTATAAATCTTTTCACATTAATATCAATTCAATCTTTTCAGCTAATATTGACCGATCGGTGTTGACGTGGATGTTGGCCAATACTAACGGGCCAATTTTTAAATAAATTTTAATTTTATTATTTTTTCTTTTCCTTTTTTCTTTTTTCTCTTCTTCCTCTTTGGGCTTCTTCCCCCTACAGTGGCTAGTAAGGCCAACGTCACCATGGCCTTGTCGCGAGCAAAGGTAGCCTTGCCCAAATTTGGGTGAAGTCATCTTGCTTGCAACCCTTGTCGACCACTATAGGGAGAAGAAGCCCAGGGAGGAAGAAGAGAAAAAAAGAAAAAGAAAAACTTAGAAAAATTAAAAATTATTTTAAAATTGTTATGTCAGCATCGGTCGGTCGATTAGTGTTCACATCAACACTAGCCAGCCAGCATTGGTTGGAAGTAGTATATATATATATATAAATATATATAAATATAGTAGTTTAGGATTAAAATTGGCTTAATCGAAAAGGTTTATGATCGATTCGCATAACAATTTTTAATATAATATGAAAATAACATTCGATTCTGAAATCATAAATAATTATAAATTATTATGGACTCACTTTTTCAAAAATTTATGATTCCCAATTTTTAATATGACCTCAAGAAATGTTATACCAACAAAATTCCTTTTTGATACCTTTACCAAATTTAAAGGCGTCGGGTGGCCATCCACGTGACCATCACGCTGCGCCACCCGCCGCTTCAACTCCGCCAGCGAGCCGGTGGAGAAAAAGGCAAACGCCTATCGCGTCCCGAAGAGCTTGCTCTCTTTCTTGATGAAGACGGCGAACTGGCGACTGCGAACGAGACCTCCCCGTCCTGTTCTCGTCTCGACGATCAGCCGCGCGAACCGAACCGACCCAATTCGAGCTTGACGTGGGAGAAGATGGACGGCGTGTGCAGCGACGGAAGGGATGGGCGGATCATATCGATGGCCGACGCGACGTCGATGTACCCGGGGTTCAAGTTCTCGCCGTCCGACGCCGAGCTCATCTCGCACTACCTGACGAAGAAGCTCGAGGGCATCGACAAGAGCGTCGAGCAGCTCATCCCCGAGGTCGACTTCTCTGCCCACGAGCCCTGGGACTTGCCCGGTTGGTGTTTCGGCTCCCCTTCATCTGCGTTCTGGTTCGGTGTTCTTGTCGCCCGTGCGTGTTCTGTAGTTCGTGTTCTTGGTATGTGGGCATGGTTCTGTTTCTGGAAAAAGCTGCATCCAGTGTGAGCCTCGTCCTATGCATGAACTCTAGGAGAAAACGGTCCTGCCGCCGACTGAACTTAGAATTCGATGGGCAGAGGATGCGGTTCGCGTTTTATACCTTTGACAACATGAATGGTTCCTGCGTTAAAAACTGTCTAGTAATTATTTTGAGGTGGAAACTCTTCAGGGCGGTAACTGAAAATTTCGTTGAATAAGGATCGGATTAAGAGAATATAGGCGTTCCGATTGATTTCTAAGGTCGGATGCATGTATCGCACAGAATTTACTGACTCGGATTAATTGCATAGTTAACTGGAGCTGATCTGTAGGGGAATTTTGGTCCTCTGTAGTGCAAACTTGTAGCCTGTTCTCCCTTATATTAGGCTTGCTTCGTTGAAGTCGGTTGCTTTATGATCTCAGCCAAATCGATCGTCCCCTCGGAGAGCGAGTGGTTCTTCTTCTCTGTTCGGGGCAGGAAGTATCCTAAGGGGTCCCAGAGTAAGAGAGCGACCGAACATGGGTACTGGAAAGCCACAGGGAAAGAGCGCAATGTGAAGTCCAGCGCTGTGGTGATCGGTACCAAGAGAACCCTCGTCTTCCACCTGGGTCGGGCACCGAAAGGGAAAAGGACGGAGTGGATCATGCATGAGTACTCGATGAATGCAAAGTCTCAGGTGATGATAGCATTTGATTTAGAGCCTTTACATAATGCATCGAACTTTTCCTTGTATCTGGCCCTCTATGAGTCTATGTGATGCTACCGACATCAAAATGTGTGTGCATTCTGTAGAGATAAGGTCAATACCTAAAAAGAACGACTAAAATCGTTTTGTGTGTTTGCCCGTTCAGAATCAGCAGGATTCTCTAGTTATCTGCCGCCTGCGTAGAAGCAGTCAGTTCCAAATGGGCGGTGCCTCGGATCCAACGCAAACGTCTGATGTTGACCGGACAGATGTCTCCGAAGGAGACAACTTGGCTGAAGGTTGCGCGAGGAATTGCTCTGGAAGTTACAATTCACACTCTGTCGAGCAAATTGAGTCCAGCTCCAATTCCTCCCATCAAAAGGTTCATCACGTTTCAAGAAGTTTAATATTTTGGATTGCCAAAGTTTGCTATGGAATTCTGGTTTACTTTATTCATCAATAGCACCTCCTCTTTCATCTACGCCCTTTTCGCATCACAAGTACCTTTCCAAATTATGGGATTGAATTTTAAAGTCGATTTCAGGTGGAACTGGTCTCCAAATAGTCGGCTAATATTGTACTAACTAAAATCCATTTCCCCTGCTATACCATTCAGAATTCCGATGGCAACGAGGACTTTTATGCAGATATACTGAAAGATGACATTGTCAAATTAGATGAGTCTTCTGTTTCTGCAACTCGCGACAGCCTGCCCACTGTTCCAAATAATCTAGAGGCGGAGCTAATGTCTCAAGATTCGCAAACGCTAGTGCAAGATTTCATGTCGCCGATCCCTCCTTTCCAGGGCACCGCGAATCGAAGAATCAGACTGAGGCGGCCAAAACCAGAGAGGTCTAGTAAGATAGTGCTGGAGATGAAGGCCAATGACTCGTCTGCAGAGAAGGCAGAACCTCAAACAGGAAGCTCAGGGCCCTCAGAGAGAAGAACCCGTGTGATCACTAGTTGGTGGCTTGTGTACGGTATCCTAATTGGCCTGACCTTATTGTTTGTTTCTCTGCTTGGTGGTTTCCATAGAGTCGAGATGATTGTACGTACATCCTGAACTTTGGTCGCTGGCTCTTTTAGAGGCAGTCCTTATATGGAAGAGGGTTTCTTCTTCTCTCCCTTTTTTTTTTTTTTTTTTAAGAGAGACAGAGAGAAAGAGATTATGCCAGAATTGGCTGATCCTATGACCTTCAAGAATGATATAAGCAGTTTTTCAGGAACGACCCTGTGCATTAAATCTGCCAGAGATTATGTCAAAGAGTGTTGCACGACACTGTTCTGCCGTAGCGCAAAAATACCACACCGTCACATTCAATTCGAAAGTTCTCTTTTAAGGGAAGTGATGAAATGAGAGAATCGAAGATGAAGACAGGTGAGCGCTGTTGACCCTCTGAAGATGACACTGAAAATACCCAGAGACTTCAAGAGTAGACAATGTCAAGTTTTAGGCCCATCAGCTTCCTTGTTTTGCCGACGAACAGGTCCTTACACTTGATCGCGCCGGGAATCCTCCCAATGATGGTCGTGAGCGAGAACTGTGCCAGTGCTTCTCTCCTTCCGAGCGAGACGATGGCTTTTACTGAACGAGGCTCGTAGACCGCCATCTCCCTTTCTTCACCTCCATCCATCGACAGCTTCAAGTCCTCCTCTTTGCACGCGGCCCTTCTTTCCAATCCATCTTCTGTCTCATTACAAGCTCCAGCTTCCTTAAATCTCTGTTGCTTCCATTGCTTAGCGAGGCGTGCGAGGACGATCACCGGAGGTCTTATTCCTCACGTCCAAGGAATTGGTACAAGTTCTGGAGAATGTTAACGATGAGCTCATATTATTATTACCGAGTCTTGCAAAAGTTGCCCCGTTTTGTTATCCTCTCTTCTCCGTTCGCATTAACATTGGAATCCGTGATTGGTTGGTCAAGAATCATAACTTGATCTCGTTCCTCCACATAGACATTGCCATGTGCGTAGGAATTTCTTCCAAGTTAGTCTGACACGTTCATACTCACTAGAAAAGCTCAAAAAATTCTACTACTTCTAAGATGATACAAATAAAAAGAGAAGACATTTTATATATAAATGTTCATCAGATTACAACATAGATCTCTGATCAATTTAACGTGGACATTCTATCTCTCCATCAATCCATTACCCGCATTTATTATAGAAACACTCCTAAATAGTATACATTTACAATAATACCTGCACTTAGAATATTCTAAAGGAGAGAGGTTGGGCTAAAGGATAGAGGTTGGCCTAATCTTCTTGGATATTCACAGCCTCTTTTTGTATATGGAAAAATTATCCTAAAATTATTATGTTCACAACTTGATAACTCCTAAGTCTACTTTCCTTGCCTCTACGAATGTCAACGCTGACTTTCCTTCCCACAATCTAAAATATGCGGACCGGATCTGTCCACGATGGCGACCGACCAGGGAGGACTCTGTCTCTCTTGGGCTTTATCATGGTCCGAGCCCACTAGTAGTCGGGCCTACGTTGAGGTGTCGCTTGGAGTTTTATTTCAACCCCAGCCCAGCCCAATTAGCCACCTCACTGCTCGGATAGCAATCAGCATTTCCATCATAAAAAGGATGATCTATGCTTGCGCGTGGTTATACGGAAGCATTCTATGTATAAGCCAAAAAAAGAGCAGACTTCCCTTCCACGAGATCACAAGTTCGATCCACGGCGGGAACGAATTTCCGCACAGCTCATGCGCTACGCTTGCCTAATTGCACCGCATTTCGCACGGGGAGATTTTTTTTACCATAGTGGGGCTGCAGTGACAGGCTCGCCAATCTCGAATCTGGTATCGTAGGTAGTGCGCAATTAACTACTCATGCCAGCATCATATTTTGCACAGAGAGATCTCTTGAATGTGGATTGGATAGTAGATAAATACACGAGTCATTAAGCGTTAGCTTATATACCAAATCGACTTAACCGGAAGAGGGAAAAAGAACCTCACAACCTCACCATGTCAACTAAGGTAGAACTAACTGTTGATGTGAACACAGAGTAGTCCATTGAAACCCGTCTCCGGCGATGGCCTTAGCAATTATATCTATCATTAGAGCATAAATTGGTTCATACACAATCTCGGTTCCGTTTTTGCATAGTTTGATTTTGTTACGATCGAGAATATTAATATTTTGGGAAAACAACGCACATGAGCCCTAAACTCACGCGCAATGCTCAACGTGGTCCATAGATGTTTAATTTATTTAATGCTACCCTTGAAGTACCGATAAATATTCAATATGATCCTTTTGTTTATTCAAACAACAAATTGACCGTCATGTGGTGATGTGAAAATTACTAACAATATGTCGAGTTGGATTGATAATGTGAACTATCATATCTCGAATTGAAATGAATAGCTTATGTGGATAATAAACCGTGTGCAACTTTTTATCCTTCTTGTCCACCCTAAAAAGCCATTGATAAGTTATAATCAACATATTTCACTTAATTTGAATTAACGAAAAAGACGAAGAACATCTTTACATAATTCATGGACTAGATCAAATAGTTGTCAATACTTTAGAGACCACTCTAAACATATTGCATGTCTAGTGAAAATTCAAGGACCATTTATATAAATATAAATATAATATATATATAATATAATTAAGAGGGAGAGCAGAAGAGCAACACCCCACAGCTAAGCATGTAGGACCTGTTCCTCAATGATCCACAGATGTTCGGGCTTCAGCCATGTGAATGTCCCACACGCGAACTTTCCATTTTCAGTTTCTTCTTCTTTTTTAATTTTTGTGCATTTATTTTGTATGGAAATATACAAACATCAAACAGAATATACTATCACTTATCATGTCTGTTTTCGTACGAAGATTTAAATTTTCTCGGCAGACAGAAAATAATTCCAGGGTTATTGCGTAATAAATATGACAATGGGCATGGGACTAACAACACCATGTGACCAGCTCGATCGCCATTAAAATTGCCAGGTAACGAAAGCTAATTTCTTAATCGCCCGCATTGAATTTCTCCGATTTGACCATCATCTTCTTAAAATATCAGGAGTTGTCACATGGATTTTTCTTTTTTTATTTTTATTTTTTGGGGGACCTAATTGAATAATTATCTGTACTCCACGTGACCAAGGGACAGTGCGGCTTCCACGAGGCCACGTGCTTGGTGGAGTGAGATCGGCTGCATGGAGAATCAAGGCAACGATTTTTCTAATTTTCTAGCATGCGCTTTAGCGTGTGATTAATTATCTCCGATCTTAATTTGTGACTGCATTCGAGTTATTAACTTAGTTCTCGAGAAAGCCGAAACGACGAAACCAACACCGGCCCGGTTGTTCTATCCATTTAACTCTTTTGATAACTTGACGGCCTATTCAAATGATTAACATATGTATTATCCTTATTTAAGGTATGAATTGGAAACATCACGTTTGGACATTTTTGTTGGAACACCCCTTTATTTAAGATCTTGGAATCATCATTTGCTTAAGCGGTCTCATATGGCAAATTCTAATAACACAATCATGCCCGTCTTCGATAATTAGATAATGTGTGTGGATCTAGGAAATCATCGCGCGTAACGGTGCTTAGAGAGCTGCGAACACACATTAATATGGAAAAGGTCTCTTGATTTTAATTTCCAAGGAATATGTTAATCCTCTAGTTTGCTTCTTGACTACTCCCAACAATATTTGATCCAAGATCGAGAGGAACAAACTTCCTGGCACTCGAGCCAGTACTTTGTTGGCATAAACTCAAAGATTTTAAATGCCGGTATTTCTGTCGTGATATGTCGAAGTTTGCTTGAATAAAAATGTTTTTTTTTTTCCTTTGAACGGTGAACAAGACCATTTCAAAATTTAATACGTAGGCAAATTAATATATATTACTTCAACAATTTCATGAATGAAATACCATATTTTGTTTTCTTTTTTATCTTTTTTTTTTTTTTTTTCGGTTGACTATCGCCGATCGGTCGAGAGTGAACTACGTTGTCCGCATTTAATGGGCTTTGATTTTAGAAACAGGCGAAATTGATAAGGTACGAAGAAGGACCGCTTCCATAATGAGTCCAACTCAATGCGCATGGGTCTGGTGTGGTCAGCCACGCGCATCTGCCGCCGGTTTTGCATCTCAATTTCATGGAGCATTAATTTATATGAATGCGGCCTAGCCTGCAAAAGGGGTACGCTGACTTCAAATTATGACTTCTCTTTTTTCTTTTTTGATCAGAAATTATGACTTGCGTGCAAGATTGAATTTCTATAAAAAAAATGAATGAAAAAGGCACAAAATAATTAATAGAAGAGAACGGTTCAAAAAGAAAACGAGAGCTCACGACTCGAGTGAAAAAATAAATAAATTCAAAAGGTCATTTTAACTTATTATATATAACAATAAATTCAATCATAAACTAATCGGTTTAATCAGTTTAGTCATAGATCCTTTAATAATTTGTCAACTTACTTCTATTAGTTAATTTTAGTTAGAAATTATTAACGTGAGTGTTAATGCCAAAAGGAAATTTGCACGAGGAAAGAAAAAAAGTGCTCCACGCGACCGTCCTCCCTCCGGTGATTCAAGCACGACCATTGCAATATCTCTCCTGCGGTCGTGCCCGTCGGGGCAAAGGGGCGGCGGGCCCCACCTCCGATTTGAAATTTCCGCATCGAAGTCAGAGGAGGACACGTGGCGCCCGACAGCCCCGGACTGTAGTAATCACTCGATTATGTTAATAAGCATCTTCTCCTTTAATATCCACCGGCGATCCTTTTCCTTTTTCTTTTTTTTTTTTCCCCCAAATTTGCGCTGGCTGGCCCATCGCTTGAAAACGCGATCTCGAAGCCGATCCCTTCACCTCGCCTTTTGCGTGGGTTTTGGGACTGTTGGGGATTCGCTATTCGAGTGGAACTCACGGGAAAGTTAGAGAAAATAATTCTTGATTTTCTCGCCCCCCACCCCCACCTACCTAATTGATTAACCCCTCGAATGCAATTTGTGCAACCCTTTAGTAGGGAGGGCGACCGCCGTTGACCAACTCTTCTAGGCACTATTATAAAAGTTCCATATTTATCGTATATCATACAATTTGAGTTGTAATTACTTCACATTATTTAAAATTGGAGAATCGAAATTTGATAACAGAAGCGATTGAGAATTGGAAACCATATCGGATCGAGCACTATGATTCCCGAATTGGACCGGGATTGATCGTGTAGGATTTATTATTGTTTCTTCTGTAATAATAGTGTTCTTTGCCTTCCTTCCTTTAGCTTCGTTGGCCTGAACTGTTATTCTCTAAAGTAGGTGCAACTCCATCAGGGAGGTAGTTGGCATTCTGCTGTTAGGTCTAGTGACTCTATCCTCATTGCTATTGCTATTCAGTTTGTACTACAATTGGAAGACTGCTTCTTAGTAGGCCTCAAAAAGCTAGTGATGCACAGTTTTAGTTTAGAAGATCGGAGGAAGATAAAATTAGAAAAGGAAAACTAAGGCATACCGATCTAAGTGGTCCATTAGTATGGTTCCTTATGCAAAATTGGGAACCAGACCACTTATTACAAGCTTCCAAAATTAGAAACTGAGAACAGCCCGGAATCGGTTCAATTATCAAGCTAGATTGGAACTGACAAGCTCGTCACCACAATTCTACCAACATGTCAATAGTAAGAAAGTCTCTCCATATAAAGATATGTCATATCTCGGCAATGCAATATGAATAAATTAGAGGTTTACTCACAATTTGAATTGAACTCATGATCTCGTTAAAGACAGGTAGACGCCTTTCACCATCATATCAACCACCTTGGCAATAAAAGCAGTAACAAATGGGAGAGGGAAAGCTACTATTCACCTTTTCGGCCCTCCAGCTTCTATCAAACTTCCAACCATTTCCCATCCTTCACCAAACCATTGCCTTTTATTTCTCACTTTCCATAATCTAAGCCCCCCTCCCCACCCAATCGTCAATCCCCCGTTTAAGCTTAATTAGTCTTTTCTTCAACGTGTTCATGTTATAACAAAACTTACGATACCAACGACCATTTTCCTTCGTTTCAACGCACGAGAAGGTACAATTCCTAATTCAAATTTCACTCCAGTGTTAACTAATTTTATAAAATAAAATAAAAAAGCCGGACGTTGTTTCGTTACCCAAGAAAAGATCACTTTGTAATGGAAAAACTACGTAAAATCCAAGAAACGGGGCCCAGATAGACAAGTGGAGGTGGGGGCCCGCAAAGCCACGACGTCTATCCAATGACAATTAAAAACGTCTCCACAGATACTGCGTCGTTTTCTGTAGGAGGAAAGAACGCATGTGCGCATGTCACCGACGTTTGGGAGGGGCAATTTGATGCCGTGCAAGTGATCGGATAGACAGGCTTGTCGAATGGGGCCTGAGAATCCAGCAAAATCCAAGTACTAAGGTCAAAGTAATATATGTCTAATCGTCTAAATTATGGAACGGGTTATTTACTTTAATAACGATGTGAGTTATAAGTCGTAAAGTTTGAATCGTGATAATTTATATTTATTATCACGCGTTTTGTTAACCGGATGTATGTTTCGTGCAATTCCATCCATGGTTCCGTGTCCTACATGTTTGACTCGACTTGTGCATGAAAAGAAGAGGACCATAGAAGAATGTACTTATACCCGATGGGGTATTATTAGCTTATTTTATTGCTATTTTAACTTCTTGAAAAGATAATTATCAAATACCCATTTAGTGACATGTAGCGATCAGAGACAAGTTTGTGCGGATTATTTGGATTAGATAAAGTCCGCGGAGATCCACAAGAGTCGAAGACAATGTCAGTACCTCTTGATCAAAGGCATTACGATGACAGAGTGTTTGCGCATGCAAATGAGAGCAACATTGCATTTATTCATGTGTTTAGGGCTAACAACACGAGATGATTCGATCCATCATATTTTTGAATGTAAGATGATTTTACATTCGAAATGCTCATCAAGATTGATTAGTGTTTTATCTTATATGCATCATCTGAAAATATTCAATACCGTACCTGAACTTTTATTTGTTTAATTAAAAATTTAGGAGCATCATTGCACATTAAGCTGAAAATTTGAGGATTGCATTAAATAAATTTAAAATTTATAGATTACAAAATTTATCGAACATTTTGATACAATCAAGTGACTAAATTGAACACGCATGAATTAAAGGTTTGATTAAACACATGCATGAATTAAAGGTTTATGGATGATATATACATTAAGATAAAAATTTCGATATTTTATTATGTATTAAGCCAAAATTTGGATATGGTTTATATTATTAACCCAACAATCTATGCATTATGGAGAGAAGCGATGTTGGGAAGGCGCAACATTAGCAGCGAGCAACCGGAAGAACGCGAGGCACGTGGCGGGATGTTCGAGGAGAAGGACGGCCAATACGGCGTCGTGCCGAGGGAATGCGCTCCCTATCGTATTTTTAGTATTCGCGTATTCGCTTGCGGTGAGTCGGTCGATACCCCGGATGGCGTGCAAGCTGTGTAGTAATGATTTGTCTTCGAATTGTCAACTTCTCCGAGCCGTAGCAATTCGTCCCGAGGGGTCAACGCTCAACGAGCTCAAAATTCATAAATTTATTAGTCATAAAAAATCACAATCCTATAGTTTTTTTTTTTACACAAAATCAATTTGGATATCCGACGGATCTTAGAAATAATTATCGCCCATACAATAAAAATTGTATAATAAATTAATTACACAAACTTCAAATGCTATAAACACCCTCGAAATGAATCCTTATTATTATCGACTCTCTAGATTCTCTCACTGAAAACATAATAATATATGATTTTTAAACATTACAAGCGAATAAGCAAAGATATTAACCATTTATTTGTTCGAGAATCAATTATTTGTTATAGGAATCGTGTACAGATACTTTGCACATGCAATTTTACTTTGTAGATAAAAAATTACAAGATCTATATGCCTCCATTGAATTTCTTTTAAAAATTTTAACATTAACATCACACCGGAAGTTAATCAAAATAATTCCTCCATTTCAGAGAAAACTATTCACTCTATTTTAGGGAAATGGAAAATTTATCCATTTCTTAAATCTCTGAATCCCCCCAAAATGTCGATCCTAAAAAAGATAGCTGGACCTAATAATGTACATCTGTACGAAATCCGGATTTATTCATCAGTGGAGGAGCTTTACTGATCTCGGTTCTTATTTTATATTGTCGTGGCCCCCCCCAAGCACCTTCTAATTCGGCGAAAACAGGGTCGCTTTCGGAGCGAACTCATTAAGACTCAACCACCCTCCGTCCGTCTCCGCTGCATAATTTCCGATCAACCGCTTCTCCTTCCTCCTCTTCGGTTCGTCTTCTTCCTCCTCCATCAGAGCCTTTTTTTTCCCCTCTCTCGAAGCTTTTCAGGCCAGTCGAGCTCGAAGCGCTCTCGAGCATTGAGAGAGAGGAGAGAGAGAGTTGGTGCATTATAATATTGCCTTTTGCTTCAAGTGAGAGAGAGAGAGAGAGTGTGGAGTGTGGAGCAAGAAGAGAGAGGAGAGAGAGAGAGAGTGGGGGAAAGCCAGTGAAGAGAGAAGAAGCACACGACGCGCAGGGGCCCGTCTTCGGCGGCGGCGGCGGCGGCGGCGGCGGCGGTTTTCTCTCGCTCCTGCCAACCAGCACGAGCCGCATTGATTCGTCCGGTTCAGCTGCGGAGTCGTCGAGGGAGGAGAAGCAGGAGAAGAAGGAGAAGCAGAGTCGGTTGTGGACTTAGCATTTCGGCGCGTCGGCGCGTGGAGAGGGACCGCCATTCTCGGTGGATGACTTGCTTCGCGAGTTTGCGAGCGGTCGTGTGTTTCTGCAGATTGGGAAATCCCGAGCTGTGAGTTCGTCTGCTAATGCTGCGGAGACATAACCTTTAGATCCGGAGAGTGGCGCGCCGTTCCGGTGTTGGAATCGTGATGGTGTGAGGAAGATTTTTTTCGACCGGATTGATTCGTTCGGAGCGTGCTCGCGTCGGCTACTGATCTCGGAAGTCGTTAGGTTGTCGGTAAGCCGATGGCGACGGAGTCTCGGATGGATCAATACGAGATCATGGAGCAGATCGGTCGCGGTGCTTTTGGCGCCGCCATTCTCGTCCTTCACAAGGCCGAGAAGAAGAAGTGCGTCATCTATAATGCTCCCCGGAATTTTGTTCCAGTGTCGTGTCGCTAATTCGCGTGCGTTTGGTGTTAGAAATGTGTAGTTCATCTCGTATGTCGAGCTAAGATCTGATCGAATTCGCATTGGCAGATATGTGTTGAAGAAGATCAGGCTCGCGCGGCAAACGGAGCGATGCAGGAGATCCGCTCATCAGGAGGTATCTCTAATTCTCTGGTTTCTATAATCAGTTGATTATTTCTGTCACCCGTCCTCTCTTTGGAGTTGTTCACGAAATCGGCATGTCTCTTGTCTCGTAGATGGCTTTGATTGCGCGTCTTCAGCATCCTTACATAGTGGAGTTCAAGGAAGCATGGGTCGAGAAAGTGAGAGACCCGCTTGAATTGCATATGTGCCAAGTTTCTATGATAATACGTCTTTTGTTTAGATTCCTTCCTGAAATAGAAGCCGTGTAAATGCAGGGTTGCTATGTTTGCATCGTCACCGGTTACTGCGAAGGTGGAGACATGTGAGTTTGATGGATTTGGAAGAATCCCCGTGTTTTTCAGTATCTAGATGGGAAATTATCTTGTCTCATCAAAATGTCTTTGTTGTTTACTTTCATAGGGCTGAGTTGATGAAAAAGTCCAATGGGGTACATTTTCCAGAGGAGGTATTGTCTACTTTTACTTATCCGCTTGATTGATCTCGTCATATTGGGAGGTTAATCAAATGAATCATGCTCACTATGAAATCTATATTATGCAGAAACTGTGCAAGTGGTTTACCCAATTATTGCTCGCGGTCGAGTACTTGCACTCAAATTTTGTGCTCCATCGGGATCTAAAAGTGAGTAGTTAGGAAATGATTTAAGTGAACATGCAACTTTGTAGTGTCATGCCCAGTTTATCCAAATATTGAAGTCATTTTACATTCTTTACAGTGTTCGAACATCTTTCTTACCAAAGATCAGGATGTTCGCCTAGGTAAGTTCATACTTGCTATGATATGTAGTGGGACTTTAACTACTAGTGGTTTCCAAGTCTCTTAAATTGCTATCTGATTTTGTTTGTACATGCCTGCGTTAAATCTAGGGGATTTTGGGCTTGCTAAAACCCTGAAGGCAGATGACTTGGCTTCATCGGTAAGTTTTTTCTCAAACAAAATGTTACGAGCTGGTTTAGGAAAGCAAGAGAAAGAGTTGGATGAAATCGTCCCGATCATCTCAGACTCATCATGTTTAAGCATACATGTGCATAGATTTTCTAGTGCTGCATTCATCCGTCCTTCAGCACAAGTTTATTGATATTTTACAAAACATTAATGCAATGGCTGTCACATGCTCTGTAGGTTGTGGGAACACCCAATTACATGTGCCCAGAACTACTTGCAGATATACCTTATGGCTTCAAGTCAGATATATGGTCTCTAGGTACATCCGTACTTTCTGCATACGTTTTGGTGTATCAGTTTTCTTTTTTCTTTTTGTTTACTGACTTTGCTCATTCCAATCAGGCTGTTGCATGTATGAGATGGCTGCTCGTCGACCTGCATTTAAGGCCTTTGTAAGACTTCTGTGTACTTTCACTTAGAACATAATTTCAACTGACTGGACAGGTGCTGTCAGATCTATCTTTGGTTCGAGTTTTGTTCTCTCTGTGTGAGTGTGATTTGCATATGTGGGCGACTTTCTGATTGCCATCCAAGTGTGGATGTAAATGTATGTATGGGGGTTGGTGGGAAGGCATGGTTTGTTTGTAATCCCCAAGCTGGATATCTGGCGCTCATGTCATTTCTTCTCTTTATTAGACAGAAATTGCACTTTTTCATTGTCGTGGCAAACATTGTCTTGATTCAGTTCATATTGTAGCAGTTACCTCAGGAAAAAAAGAAAAGAAAAAATGAATAAGAATAGCCACGTAGCCTCCTGTTTATGTTCTGACTAAGTTACATTTATAATTTGACTTGCCATTTTGAGTTCAAAATATTTGTAATAACTAGACATAATAACTTCTATTATGAGCAGCAATTTGGTACTGGGTTACAATTTAGAAGAAGTTTGATAATTTTGCTTTATAAAAGCTTTTCTGATTTGTTCTGCTCTTCTGTACATTTCCTGTGTGCCAACTCAATAGTGAGCAGATGTGGATGTCTAACTCTTTGCTTTTACGATGGGTCTCAGGATATGGCTGGTCTAATTAGCAAGATAAACCGTTCCTCTATCGGTCCCTTGCCTTCATGTTATTCCCCATCTTTGTAAGTGTTGATGAGCTTTAGTTGCCTACTAGCGTCATGTTCTTCCCTCTTTGGTTGTTTTTTGTTCTGCTAGACATTTGCATCTTAGTTGCTCTACTGAATGTTGCCTAACCTTATGCTTTTGAGGTAATATTTGAGTTTCTTTGAGGGTGATTTTTTTCTCATCTGGATGTATATTTGCGGAATAGAGTCAAGGTACTCTAAAAGTGTGCATTTCTTGCCTGATCAGGAGTCTTAAATGCTCAGTTTCTTGTTTCTTTCTTGTATTAGACAGTGATATAAGAGTGATATAGGTAATGATGCACTAGGGGAGGTCTTGACAATTTATTCTACTAAATTTCACGGCCGTAAATTCCTTGCACCTCATCTCCCGTGCATGATGAAATTGGTGGCTTATGGAAAAGCAGATACATGTGCGTCAGATACTCCGGACTTCATTTTAGTATGTTAGGATGCTAGTGGAACCATGATGCACTTGTGAGATGCTTCTTGGTCTGCCCCATTATGATTATTATTCCGAAAAAAACCTGCTTTTCTCACAACCATCCCACCTTCTATGCAGTGACCATTGCCTGATCTGGGAGTTTTAGTGGTGGCCCCTGGCCTGCTAGTTCCCAAGTTTGTTAAACATAAAGTATTTATTTCTTTTAAAAGATTATACCTAAAATTTTAGCTATAAACTCTGTTTGCTATTTAGAATTTGGTAAGCAAGCGGCAGTGACCCTCCCATTTCTTTTTTTTCGGAGGATGAAACGATCTCGGCTAGATTAGCAGATTAGTGAAAAAAATTTCCAGACAATCCTGTCAAAGGTCCACCATCCACCAGCAAAAGATGCCAGCATTACTGCTATCTTGCATAATAATTGTAGTGGAAAGGAACTTGTTCTGCTTCTGCTTGATCCTTGTGATCACTGCCTTCTTTTCAAGGTGTTGCCCTCCCCTTTCCCAGGACCACTCCCTTCCTATTTTACTTCCTCACCAAGAAAAAGAAAAGGGGCAAACAATGAAAGCCAAGAAAAGGGGAAAAAAAAAAAAGCCACTCTCTTGCATGTCCCTACTCCTTCTCCCCCCTTTGGCCCCTTTGCTACATTCACTCGATAAATTGTGCCTCAGATCTTGAGGAAGTCGTATTTATCTTGTACTTGATGTCTGATAGCAGAATAGCGCATGGCCTACTATAATCTGCTTAGCATTGTGATGCAGAAAAGTGCTTATCAAGGGAATGCTGAGAAAGAATCCCGAGCATCGACCAAGTGTAATGTTTTCTGTCAACTGCACAAATTCCAAGCCAGCAAATCTTGATGTTAACATTCAGTTTTTCTTTTACCAGGCATCTGAGGTCCTGAAGCATCCTTATTTGCAACCTTATGTTGACCAGTACCGTCCATCCTTCACTCCAACCACATGTATCCCAGAAAAGCCCACAAAAGCTCCCAGTTCTCGGAGAAGTATGGCTGAGAGCCAAAATAGTAACAGCTCTTGCAGTGATAAAGACAGCTTGCTTTCGAGTGAGAAAAATTTATCCGATGTTCTCAATGGCAATAACAGAGCCACCGATACCGATTTGGCTTCATTTGATGATGAAGATTGTTCCGAGCAGTCCCTATCAAACGAAGCACAAAATGGACCCGTTACCAAGAAGGAAGAGCATGAGATGGTGAAACCTTCACATGAAGTGCAGGTATCAAGTGCTGAACAGAAGCAACCAAGAACAATTAAGAGTATAATGATGGCTTTAAAAGAAGGGAAAGTGCGAGAAAATGGTTCCCCAATGAGAGGCAGCCGAGTGAAGGCTGGACCTACATCTAACCAAAGAAATAATAGAGAAGTATCGCCAAAGATTCCTAAACCCAGTCCTGTTCCTGCTATCAAGCATAATACAGACGCTTCGGCTGCAACGCCTGCAAAGGCAGACAATGAGCCACAAAAGAAGGTTGAAAGAACGCTTTCGCTGAAGCATCAGGTATTAGGATTTACTATAGCTACTAAATTTTTCATATGGATTGAGAGTGTTGCTAATGCTCTGCGATGTATTCCAGTTACCTGTAGTTGATTTTTCACCCAAGACAAAACCGAGGCATGAGGTGGTCCCTCCTTCCGGTGCCATAAGACAGGCTACTGATGATCCTTTTTTGGCAAGAGCCAGGCAGAAAACGCCTCCCTCAAATCAGGTCAAAAGATCTTCAATTCCTGGGCAAGCCAGGCAAATGGGCGTCAATACTCCTAATACCGTGAGCAATTCGGTGAAGTTAGGTTCAAGTGAGCTGATGCATGAGCCTGAAAAGGTTACTCAAGTTCACAATGGTGTTGTTTCCCATCTCAGTAGGCAGACCAAAGGAGAGCTTCCAAAGGTAGAAGCTTCCAGAGGGATGCAAACTGCTAGTAGCAATTCTGAGTCTTCTTCTTTCTCCATTCAAGGATTTGAGGTTTGTGATGATGCTACAACTTCTTCCTTTGTCATGGTGGAACATGTACAGCGGCCACAGCCTGTCAATGACAGAGATGCATACACTGATGTGATGTCTTTTGCGAGTGCGCCTGTATCTCATGTACATTGTGAGAATCATGATGAGGAGGCCACTGGAAGTCGCAGACATGACTGCAGTTCTCTAACAGATTCCGGGAAAATCTCTGAAACTGGAGGTGAACTTCATACAGTGATTGCTGATAGTGACAAAGTGATTACAAATTTTCCCCAAAATAGCTGTGAAGAAATATTTGTTTGCAAAGGTGATGGCCCTCTATGCAGGCCTAGTATTGCACCCAATAAAGTCTCCCAGTCAATTCCTGCATCTCCTTCAAGTGGTGATGAGAAATATATGGTGCGAGAGCTTCTGTCGTCACTAGCCGAAACTACTTCTTCCGGTACATCTCCTGTATCATCTAGCCAAAAGAACTTGCAGCCTGATAAAGGGATGATTCTGCACCATCCGACAGTAGAAAAGCCAGGTACCCCTCATCTTCATTCGGCTTACGATGATGTCATACATGTTATAAGGCACAGTAGTTTCCGAGTCGGCAGTGAGCAGCCTGTTATGGAAACTGTGGAGATGGGTGTCCAAAATGTTAATGTTGGGAAGCTGATAAATGTCGTCAGTGATGACATGGAAATGAGAAACATGGCTACTCCTATGACTATGAGAACTTCTAGTGGCTCTGAAGCAGTGTCATATCAGTCAAATGACTCCGATCATTCTGCTGTAAAAGAAATTGATGTCGCAAACACTGTTTCGGCCGGATTGATATCTGATTCTGTTCCAAAAACCGATTCATTGCCATCAGCAAAACCCAACTCCCCTGGGAATGAAGAGGAAGTACCGGCAAAGGAGACATTGGATATTAAGTCGTTCAGGCAGAGGGCTGAGGCACTAGAAGGGCTTCTTGAATTGTCAGCAGAATTGCTGCAGCACAACAGATTAGAAGAGCTTGCAGTTGTATTGAAGCCCTTTGGGAAAGTTAAGGTTTCCCCAAGGGAAACAGCTATCTGGCTAGCCAAGAGTCTACAAGGCATGAAGATAGAGGACGGTGGACGAAGTTCGTGAAGCAGCAAATTGTGGTAAGCATGCTCCTATCGTAATTATGGGTGTCGGCCTAGTAATTCATTGATTTTTATTGTGCATTTGTACATTCAAGATCCCTTGAATATTTGAGAAACCACTCCTTATCTATTTCCTTTTTTCTTATTCGTCCTTTTTCATTAGATGCATAACCTTTTTGTACATAGTGACCAATATAGATGAGAAACATTGAATTCCAGCATGATACTTGAGCGTGCTCTGCAAGTTGAATCACGTAATTTGAGCTGTTAGAGCGGTCTAACTGTCATTAGGATATAATAGCATTGGGAAGTAATATATTGAAAAAATAAAATAGCATTAGGAACTAATAATCCCTAGATCCATTAAGGTGAGAATGATTTTCATAGTGGCCAAGAATCTGTTTCATTACCATTGTGTTCTTTCTAGCTTTTTTTTTAGCTCTATCACTTTGAGAGCTAGGCAGGAGATCGTGCAAACTCGACTCTAGAATCTAGATCGTCAAGTAAACCAGTATTTCCTCCTTGTTCATATTATTTTGTATTCTGGCCCTCCTCAGAAAGCTCATAATTGACCAATAATTGTGTTAAATCCATGCTCCATTTATATAGTACGATGTCACGGACACGTGTGGGTAGCGTTTACGTATTTCCCACCTCACAGCGTCTCTGGTCTCTAAGTTATGTCTTTTAGCTGTTACAATTGTTTTCATTGGACAGAACTTCTAAGAAGTTGGCCATAATTTGGCAAGAATTAGTCCACTGTCGAGGTAGGGTAGGCATTCGATTCTAAGATACGCACTTAATTAGGCAAACGTGATGGTGCATTGGATTCAAAGCTGTCGATGACTCGATGGAAGCTTCCGTATATTTATGACCATGGTCTATTGATCATCCGTGCGTGGTCTGTGACCCTATAACGCAATGTTTTCCTGTCTTTAATAGAACTGACCAAGACCGAAAATCAAAATAGCAGTCTGTTTTCTAGGCTTCGAACACTTCTACTTCCCGGAAAAAGATATGAAAGAGGAGAGAGTCCGTAGGTCATCCCCAACTGAAACATGAGCTTGGTTGAGACTTTCTTGGAAGTTGTCAGGATGCTTCATCTTCTCCATGAGAACACATCTCGATACGCAAAACCCCCAGTATCTCCGAAGCGCACTCGTTTCCATTCACAAGGCTCCAAACACTGCAAAACGCGTTTCCCCTCCTGCAAGTCCACAATGGACTTTCCTCTCGTTTACCTCCCCCCGCCGTGGGAAGATTATATATTATAGGACCCCTCTTGAGTTTGGAAATCATTCAAAAATAGCATCTCCTCAATCATGGAGCACCCAAACGCCTCTGGAGCTTCAACCCTATCCCGCAGACTGTCAAGATCTCGTTGTATGCGTCCTCCCCGACGTCCTACCAACTCCAGGGCCTATCATGTAGTTCGCTGCCTGACCACCTCGCTAATCCTACTAACCGTCTTGGCCAGCGCTCTGTGCCTCATCGCCTGGCTCACGCTCCATCCCCACCCTCCTGTATTCAGAGTCAACTCTCTCGCTGTGTCCGGATTCAACATCTCGAGCCCTCAGTTCGCCCCCAGATATGATCTTGAACTCGTCATCACGAACCCGAACAAGAAGACGGTCCTCCTGATTGACCAGTTTGACTTTCTCGTTTCCTACAGAGGCATCCCGCTCCTTAGGAGGGCCATCGATTCGACGAACGTACAGATACTAGGCAACCGGAGTTCAGAGGTCGAGTTCGAGTTGGATGTGCAGAAGCTGAACGACAAGAAGAGACGGAAGGTGCTTAGGGACATCAGAGGGGATTGGAGCAGAAGGGAGGTGAGCTTTCAGGTGAAGGTGGATACGAGGGTGGAGTTCAGAGCTGGGAGGTGGCTGAGCAGGCAGACGTCGGTGGAGGCCTCTTGTAAGGATCTGAGCGTCGAGTTTTTGCCTGGCAAGGAGACGGGGAAGCTCCCTGATGGAGGGAAAATCTGCTCTGTTTATTGACATCAGGCGTCCTTCTGGTTTCTTCTCTAACGGCCCATTATGTTCAGTGGTAGTTCATTGCCTTATTATAGCTTTGGTCACCTTGTTTCTTCTTTGTGTCGGATCGTCAATAGGAAGGAGTAATTCGTTTATGTCCTTGCACAGTAACGAAAATATATAAGATAGTAATTCTTGACTTCATTATAAGTACCTATTACTATCGATCTCACCTTTGTCTTCTCCTTTTCTAATCACGTTCCTTTGAGCTCTTGGTCTGGACTCCGGAGGACGATAGTTTTTGGAAAAATTGCAAAAATGGTCTTAAACATTCGCCTCACTGTGTAATCAAGCCCTAAACGTGTAAATTTGTGTAATTAAGTTCCAAACCTTTTATGTTCAGTGCAATCTAGTCCTTCTGATGATCTCATGGGTGATTCGTTGACACGACACATTGGAATCTGGTGTGGTAATTTTTAAATTAGCATATATAACGACATGTCATAAAAAATTAAAGCGAACTTTTAAAAAAATGAAGAAAAAAATCCAAAAACTATAATAAGAAAAAGAAAAATCAAAGAGAGAGAGAGAGGAGTGTGCTTGAGGGTTTGGGGTTGCTGGCAAGGGTCGGCGATCCTCGCCATGGCTTCAACGTAGGCATTAAATATACGATGCTCAGGCCACAGATCAAGAAGAAGAATGAAATAGAGGTTGTTAGTTTGGAAAGTTGTCCAAAAAGTCATAAATTTATTACACTTTTGTTAATTCAGTCCTAAACCTTTTAATTATGTCAATTGAATCCTAAGTATCTTCACATTTTGCTAATTGAGTTCGTCCAACTAATTTTGACTGAAAATCATTGACGTGGATGTTAGCGGTTTTATATGGCACGATTGTCGCTAATGCAAACAATTTTTAAAAATATTTTAATATTTTTTTCAAAATTTTTCAATTTTTATTAATTTTTAAATTCTTTTTTTTTCATTTTTCATTTTCATTTTTTTACAGCTTTGGTGGACAAGGTCCCTGGCCAAATTTTTTAAAAAAGGAAAAAATAAAAATTAATAAAAATTCAAAAATATTAAATTATTATTAAAATTTATTTACATTAACGCCGGTCGTATCATGTATGACAATTGACATCCACATCAATGATTTTTGCCCGAAATTGGTCGAATGGATTCAATTAGTAAAATATAAAAATGTTTAGGATTCAATTGATACAATTAAATGATTTAATACTGAATTGGTAAAAACGTGATAGGTTTAAATTTTTTTAGACAATTTTCTTGTTGTAGGTTATATATGTTTTGAAATTCGAGAATACAAAGTCGCAGTCAAAAGAAAATTCAAGTATGCTCGTGTGATTTCGTAATGAGCTAGCATTAGTTGCGTCACATGATAATTCCTTCAAAGAATTCGTAAGAGTGAAATAAATCAACTAGGGCGAAGAAAGACCACAAATCTTAAGGCTAACGTGGAATCTGGAGTCAATATTAGAAAGGGGCAAATCTATCATGATCAAATTTCTGTTTCTTAGAGATATTGTCAAGGCTTAGGAGTGGTTGCCAACAACTAAACAATCCGAGTTACATGGTGTACATAATCGATCACTATACTAGAATTATATAAGATTCATTTTATCTGACGGATCTAGCTACGCCCACTATACTTGCTCCTTAGCTGCTCCCACCGTTTGCCATCGACACTTGATCTTGACATTGAGAGCTTGTTTATTGATACATCAAATTACCTATGATGTCTCTTCAACAATTTGAGAGGGAAATAAACTTAGTTCGCTATTTAGAATTTGGTATGCCAGCGGAAGTGACCCTCCCCAAATCTCCTTTTCGGAGGATGAAACAATCTCGGCTGGATTAGCAGATTAGGGAAATTTTTTCCCCAATAATCCTGTTAATGGTCCACCATCCACCAGAAAAAGATGCCAGCATTACTGCTAATTATCTTGAGGAAGTCATAGTTTTCTTTTACTTGATGTCTAATAGCAGAATAGTGCGTGGTCTAGTGTAATCTGCTTAGCATTGTGATGCAGAAAACGCTTATCAAGGGAATGCTGAGAAAGAATCCTGAGCATCGACCAAAGTGTAATGTCTTCTGTCAACTTCGCAAATTCCAAGCCAGCAAATCTTGACGTTTGGCAAGAGCCAGACAGAAATCGCCTCCCTCAAATCAGGTCCAAAGACCTTCATTTCCTGGGCAAGCAAGGCAAATGGTACTGTGGGCAATTTGGTGAAATTAGGTTCAAGTGAGCCGATGCATGAGCCTGGAAAGGTTACTCAAGTTCCCTTACAATGGTGTTGTTTCCCATCTCAATAGGCAGACCAAAGGAGAGCTTCCAAAGGGAGAAGCTTCCAGGGGGATGCAAACTGCTAGCAGCTATTCCGAATCTTCTTCTTTCTCCATTCAAGGATTTGAGGTTTGTGATGATGCTACAACTTCTTCTTTTGTCAAGGTGGAACATGTACAGCAGTCAATGACCGAGATGCATATACTGAAAGGGTGATATCTATTGGAGGTTATGGGTTTAAGAGAGAAGAAGCGGTTGCTTGAAGTATTACACCAAGAGACGTCAAGTTTGGAACGCTCAATAGTGTTACCTCCAGCGTAGGGAAACCCTAGAGTTTATATATGTAAGCTATACATAAAGCATCATAATATCATGTCATAAGCATCAATCCAGTTTCATATATTATGAACATGACTTAAACAATGTGATTTACAAAGAGCCATCAACTTAAGTTTATTTGTAGGAGAATAACTATTGTCTAGTTTCAAAGAACATGACCAATAGTTAGTCACCTACAATAACCTAATCATGTAATATCAAGTTTCAATTAAGAACAAGACCAACAGGCTTCTTAAGTAAATAATTGTTTCTATGTTTCAATTTGGAATGTCACAGTTACTGATTCCTTAAAGTCAAATAATCTAGCATCAAGTTTGGAATGAGATCATTTAACCAAAATGATAGTCTAACCTAGTTGAATTGTATCATCAAGTTTGGAATGACACAAGTTTCCCCGATAGAACATTTGAATTAGGTTAAAGTCATCTTCATCAAGTTTGGAATGAGACAACTCACCCTTTTCAAATTAGTCAGCAACTATGAACATCGATGAAACATATAAACTGTGCTTATCATTGTAGCCAATAAAGGAAGATTCGATAATTTAAAACACACAATTAGAAGGTAAGTAAATGGTAGTTAAGACTTACCTCTATAGTCTTTAACCCCAATTCCCCCACTGTTTTGAATAATTGATATTTAGGCATACCTTTGGTAAGAGTATCGGCTATGTTATCCTTCGATCTCACATCGATCAAGGTGATTACCCATTGTTCTCTCAGATAATTCAACAATGCATGTCTCAGTCTCACATGTCTTCTCTTTGAATTAAAAAGAGCATTATTGATGACTTGGACAGCTGCTTGATTATCACAGAATAGGCTCAAAGAATTAATCTTTAGTCGAGTTAAAGGAATATCCATAATCAGATTCTTTATCCACTCTGCCTCTTCGCCGGTTGAGGCTAAAGTAAAAAGTTCTAATTCCATAGACGACAATGCAATACAAGTCTGTCATTTGGATTTCCAAGTAATAGCAGCTCCACCCAAAGTGAATACATATCCACTAGTGGACTTACTACTTCCAATATCTAAACACCATGAGGCATCAGAATATCCATCCACAGTTAGAGGATAACCAGAATAATAGAGAGCATAATCTTTAGTACCTTTAAGGTATCTTATCAGCCTATCAAGGGCATCCCAATGCTCTTTACTAGGATTACTAGTAAAACGACTCAACATACCAACTATAAAAACTATGTCAGGTCTAGTGCAACTCATAGCATACATGAGACTACCAAGCAGCTTCGAGTATTTTAACTGATCAACGCTGGTCCCTTCATTAGAACTCAGTCTGTTATTATAATTACATGGTGTCTCACTCGGTTTACACTTATCGTATCCCTAAGTAGAAAGTAGCTGCTCAATATAATGAGTCTGGCTAAGGGAGATAACTTGCCGTTTAAAGCTTACTTTCATACCAAGAATGGTATTAGCAATACCAAGATCTTTCATGTTAAATTCTTTAGTTAAAGTAACTTTCACGTCATTTACTACAAAATGATCAGAACCAAGAATTAACATGTCATCAACATACAAGCAAATGATGACTATCTTATTTGACATAGAACGATGGTAAATGCATTTATTTGAATAACTAGACTGAAAGCCATAACTCTTTACCACTTTGTCAAATTTAAGATGCCACATCTTAGGTGCTTGTTTAAGACCATACAATGATTTATTCAATTTACAAACTTTGTCCTCAAGACCTTTTATAACATATCCTTCCGGTTGTTCCATGTAAATTTCTTCATTTAACTCCCCATTTAAGAAAGCTGTTTTTACATCCATTTGATGCACTACAAAGTGTTCAATAGATGCCAAGGCAAGAAGAATTCTTATAATTGATAAATGATACACAGGTGAATAAACATCAAAATAGTCTATTCCACTCTACTGTTTATAGCCTTTAGCTACTAAACGTGCTTTGTATTTGGCTATTGATCAATCACTATTCAGTTTCTTCTTCAGCACCCATTTACAGCCTATAACTTTAGCCCATTTTGGCAAGTTTACTAGCTGCCAAGTGTGGTTCTGCAGCAGAGAGCTCATTTCATCATCTATGGCTTCTACCCATAGTTGAGATTCCCTAGATCTTATTGCTTCCTGATAGGAGAATGGATCATCCTCAAGATGGTAAGCAACAAAATCCTCACCAAAACTTTTGGGAATTCTTTCTCTTGTAAATATTCTTACTGGAATTGGTTCAATAGCCAACTGTGTGGAATTAGTGTCAGAAGAGCCTGCTTCAGATTCTACAGGAGATTCTGAAATCATATCTGTAGATCCAGAAACATTCAAGCGTTGATCTCTGAGAAACTTGTTTTCGAAGAACACTGCATCTCTAGATTCTATCATTGTGTTAGTAGATAGATCTAAAAACCTATTTGCAGTACTATCTTTTGCACTACCTAGATATACACAAGTAATGGTTCTAGATCCCACCTTAGGTTTCTTAGGATCTGGTATGCTTACATAAGCAATACAGTCCCAAGTCTTAAAAGTATCATATCTACAAGAGTGCTTATGCCATATCTCGTAAGGTGTCATAGACAACTTAGAGTGTGGCAACCTGTTCAAAATGTGATTAGCAGTTAGAACTGCTTCTCCCCAGTAGGAGGAAGGCATGCCAGCTGTAAGTAACATAGAGTTTAACATTTCAGTTAACGTTCTATTCTTACGCTCGACAACACCATTTGATTGGGGTGAATAAGAAGCGGTGGTTTCAAGTATTATACCTTCTGAAGCACAAAAATCCTTGAACCTTGACATAGTATATTCTCCTCCTGTATCACTCCTAAATCTCTTAATTTTCAAGTTGAGTTGATTTTCTACTCTAGATTTGAAAATCTTAAACTTTTCAAACGCCTCATCTTTCGATTTCAACAAATAGACATGACAATATCTCGAAAAATCGTCTATGAATGTTATTAGAAACTTCCGACCACCTTTAGTAATGTAATTTCTAAAGTCACAAATATCATAATGTATTAACTCAATAAATTATGTACTTTTAGAAACCAACTTAAAGGGTTTTCTAGTGATTTTAGCCTGTGCACACACTTCACATTTGTCAAATCGAATAGAAGTATCTAATGGAATGTTGTGAGTTTTAGCTAGATGTTGCATTTTCCTGTAATTCACATGTCCAAGTCTATTGTGTAACAACTTTGGATCAATCAAAGTAGAATTCACATGATTTATGCTATCAGTATCTAAACTCAACCTATACATATCATTAACCATGAATGCACAACCGAAATAATATAAGTTAACAGATAAAGTTACTCTACCATTCATAGTTGAAAAAGACATACCAGCTTTATCAAGTAAACTCATAAATATCAATTTTTTTTAAAGTAAAGGTACTACTCTAACATATTTCAGAATTAGTAATTTACCTAAAGAAAGCACCAAATTTGCAGTTCCAGCATGAGTCACCTTTGCCTCACCACCATTGCAATTTTCCATAGCATCTTTCACTTCTGTGACCTCAGTGAGTAAGTTCTTGTCATTTGTAGCGTGACAAGTAGTGCCACTGTCCAACCAGCACTCAGAAGAGACACTAGCTTTTCCATTATTCATTATTCCAATGAAGGCTTGAGGCTCAGATCCTCTAATCAGCATATTAGCCTTATTCTGTGGTGTGTCATTCTTTGACTTCTTTGGTAACTTACACTCTATTGCCCAGTGACCCCACTTTCCACAGTTATGGCACTTGCCCTTCTTTTTCTTTTGGAAGATAGTCTTTTTGGCCTCTAACTGTAAAGAGGATTCACCTTTTGGTGACTTGAACTTTATCTAAGGTTTATTGGAGTGTGAAACTAAGTTGGCAACTGACTTTTGTTGTCCTACTTGTTCCAAACTCTTCCTAGTAATATTTTGATCCTCAATGTGAATATACCTCTTTAATTCATCAAGTCCCATCTGTACCTTCAATCTGTGCATTTCAGTCTTGAAAGAACTCCATTCAGTTGGTAGTTTGCTTAACACAAGACCGACAAAGATATTATCGGACATATCGGAGTTATCATCTTTCAACTTGTTCCTCATGTTCTCAAATTCAACTAACTGAGAGGTGATGCTTGAATTTATAGTGAATTTAAAATCAAAAAATTTCTCCGCTAAGAGAGTTTTAGATAGCCCCTCTTGTTTTTGAAACTGAGCGTTCAAGTGATCCCATATCTCTTTCACCATCTTATACTCACTATAAGTCATAGATAGATTAGGATTTAGAGAGTTCAACAAATAATCTCTACAAAAATCCTCATCTTTGTTCCATTGATATTCATCCACATCTTCAATGGTAGATGCAAAATCGCTTAATACAGTATAGAATATGTCACGTTCTTTCATGCCAAATTGAACATGTAATTTCCAATCATGAAATTCAGTAACATCAAACGATTGAAGCTTTATAATATCATAGGAACTACGCTTTGCCATTTTAATCAGACCAAAGTGTTAGAAAGAGTGCACCTTGGAGTCCTCGGAGCCACAAAGTCAAATAACTCCCCTAACCTTGATCAAACCGCTCTGTAAAGATGGAATTTGCCAAAACAAACCCTAAAAATAGACCTGGAGCGCCCAAAAACCTTAAGATGGACTGCCCTTGTCGCTGAAACTCGCTAGAAATTTCCGCCGCCGAAATTCGCTGGAAATCCCGAAATTTGCTAGAAATTCATATGGAAACTTCAGGGTGCCGTAACTTCTCCGTCCGACCTCCGATCGACGCGAGTGACCACTCAAAACGTTTGTATCAACGAGTAGAACAAAACCCTAGTGGTTTCACCCTCTAAAATTGGCTATAATTTTTGAGTTTTTGAATCAAAGATTTCGGTCACCCGAATCTTCAAACTCATATCTCGGCCAATACCACCGTTGAAATCGAAAGTAAAATACACCCGTGAGTTCTTCTTGACGAAATCTTCAAGAAGACACCTTACTCGCTCAAATCCAACACACGATTTTAATACTTCAAGATTGTTGGAGATTGTTGGAGGTTATGGGTTTGAGAGAGAAGAAGCGGTTGTTTGAAGTATTACACCAAGAGACGTCAAGTTTGGAACGCTCAACAGTGTTACCTCAAGTGTAGGAAAACCCTAGAGTTTAAATATGTAAGCTATTGGGCTCCGGCCCATATGGACCAAAATAACCGTACTTTTACCTATTGGGCTTATATGTGAACATATTATTTTTGGATTATATTAACAATATATCCAACAATATCTCGCGTGAGTGCGCCTGTATCTCATGTACATTGTGAGAATTACGATGAGGAGGTCAATGGAAGCCGCAGACACAACTACAGATCATCAACAGATTCTAGGAAAATCTCTAATACTGGTGCTGAATTTCATAAAATTATTGCTGATAGTGACACAGTGATTTCGAATTTCCCCCAAAATAGCTGTGAATAAATATTTACTTGCAAAGGTGATGGCTCTCTATGTTAGCCTAGTATCACACCCAATAAAGTCTCTCGGTCAATTCCTACATCTCATTCCAGTGGTGATGAGATATATGTGGTATGAGAGCTTCTATCGTCGCTAGCCAAAACTACTTCTTATGATAAATCTCCTATATCATCTAGCCAAAAGAACTTGCAGCCTGATAAAGGGATGATTATGCACCATCCGACAATAGAAAAGCCAGGTACCCCTCATCTTCATTCAGCTTATAATGACGTAATACATGTTATAAGGCTCAGTAGTTTCCAATTTGGCAGTGAGCAGCCTGTTATGGATACTATGGAGATGGTTTTCCAAAATGTTAATGTTGGAAAGCTGATAAACGTCGTCAGTGACGACATGGAAATAAGAAACTTGGCTACTTCCATGACTATGAGAACTTCTAGTAGCTCCAAAGCCGTGTCATATCCGTCTAATGATCCCGATCATTCTGCTGTTAAAGAAATCGATGCTGCAAACATTGTTTCGGCCCGATTGATATCTGATTCTCTTCCGAAAACCGATTCATTGCCATCTGCAAAACCTAACTCCCCTGGGAACGACGAGGAACAACCGGCAAAGGAGACATTGGATGTTAAGTCCTTCAGGCAAAGGGTTGAGGCACTGGAAGGGCTCCTTGAATTGTCTGTAGAATTACTGTAGCACAACAGATTATAAGACGTTGCAGTTGAATTGAAGCCCTTTGGGAAAGATAAGGTTTCTCCAAAGGAAACAGCTATCTGGCTAGCCAAGAGTCTAGAATGCATGAAGATTGTTGGAGATATGCACAGAATCAAGCTGAAGATTGCAACCAATCAATCCAAGATTATAGTAGATTGTGATTATTTAATTATGTCAATCTGTGATTGGATTTGATTTCTTGAATATTCTTTTTCTTTAGATAGACATTTAATGTATTATAAAATAGGACATCATACAATGTAAATTTCATATACAAAGAATACAAGAAAACCTTGAGTCTTCTCTCGAGCTTGGCCTATATCTCTTTTTCTAACATGGTATCAGAGCCGTGTTTTTCAATTTAGCTTCCGCCAAACTCTCCGAATTGCCTCTGTTCCTTTCTCACAAATCAGTTTCTACAAAGAAGCGAGAGGAATTCATCATGGCCAAGAATACTCAAGGAGAAATCTCGGTTGAGGAAAGTCCAAACTCACCTCAAAGCAGAAATCCAGCCAACCCTTCTGAAGATACTCACTCGACGGCTCAACATACTGCAAATCCGACACTTGCTCCAGTCCGGCCCAACTCAATGGTCACCAGTTCCATGGTTTCCCTTTCAGGGTCCGTGGGGAATTGGACCAGCTCAGTCGTGGGTTCCATACGGAACATCTGGAGAAGGATTTTCGAGCACTGGCGCAGGCTCGACAGGCACAGGCATAAGACCTGAAACATCTTCGAAGGGTCAGGGAGGGAATCCCTACTCGAATACAGGACCCAGATTCCTGAATGCAAGACCCGGCTACATGCCGTTTATCTTTCCCACCAATAGCGGCCGACCGGAACCTGGCGACCCGTTCTACACGTCGCCGAGCGACGGACCCGAGCTACGGCTCATTTCCTTGAAACTTACAGGATCTGAAAATTACACTACCTGGGCTCGAGATCTTAGGCGGGCGCTGGTGACTAAGGAGAAGGAAGGCTTCATTGATGGCAGCATTCCCTTCCCAACCGACAAACGATCGCAGCGGCATTGGCGTAGATGCAATCAGCTTGTGCGAACGTGGATCGGCAACTGTTTGGCTCCTGAGGTGGCCGCCGGACTTCCACCAACTGAAGACTCGAAGACGATTTAGGAGGTGATCGAGAGATGTACGGCAAACTTGATCGAGCCAAGCTTTTTTCACTCACCCAAGCCGTATCGACTCGAAACAAGGAAATCAAAGCGTCACGACAGGTTTTCAATCGGCTCTTTGCCCTCGGAACGAACTCGAGGCTACCGAGGAGAGACTCGAGGGATCGGAAGAAACCCTAAATCAGTACAGGGCCATTCGAGACAGAGAAAGATCAACTCGATTTTTGCTGATTTTAAATGAAAATTACTCACATTTCAGGTCCCAAGTGCTCATAATGGAGCCGCCACCATCGCTCTGGCGGATCTACCAGTTGGCGGTCCAAGAAGAAAGCCAGAGGATGGCGGCGACTAGACTCACGCGAACTGGAGAAGGAGCGGCGTTCGCGGCTCTCGGATCTGGCCTGTCAATGGCCGGAAACCTCTCACTAGGGTTCGACGTTGCCGGATCTAGTCTCACTCCGGCCTTGGGGGCTGGCAGCTCCTTGCACGCTCTCTCTCCGGCGAATCCACCTTTCGGGTTCCATGGAGAAAACCCCTATCGCACGAATGAAAGGAAGCAGGAGGAAGGGAACCCTAATTTTAGGGCGGACGGCTCAGATCTGATCTTCAAATCTAACGGCCACTATTCAGCTAATGCCCTAGCCGAATCCAACGGCTCCGGTTCTTTTAGGGGATCGTACGGTCCAAAAAATTTTGCACCAAAGGAAAATATTAGAGGAAAAGGCAAATTATATTGCAGTTATTGCAAACGACCTCATCACATGGTGGAAACCTGTTGGAAATTACACGGAAAACCCGGGGATAGAGGAAAGAAGGAAGCTTCAGTTAATCAATTCACTGGGCACAATGTCAACCAACCCATTACACAAAATCAGTATCAGGAAATAATGAAGGCCCTAAAACAACTTCCAGTTTCTAAAAAAGGAGCGGGTTTTTCAGGTATCTCATTTTGCCTAAGCTCTATTTCTCATGATGCATGGATTATTGACTCAGGTGCTAGTGACCACATTATCTGTGACGAGAGTTTCTTTTCTCATACTCATGCCCATATTTTCCCAATCACTATGAAACTTCCAAATGGGAATACTACAAATGTCACAAAATTAGGGACAGTACATCTTAGCCCTTCCATTACCCTTAAAAATGTGCTTTATATTCCTCAATTTGAATTCAACCTTATCTCAGTATCCAAAGCCTGTGAGGATAATTCATGTCGAATCCTCTTCAATTCTGACACATGTCTTTTTCAGGCCCTTTCGACTGGTAAACTGATGGGCTTGGGTAGTCTCTCACAAGGGTTGTATTTTTGGACAAGTTTTCCCAAAAATATTGATTTATCATGTTTTTCTGTGAATAAGGAATCATTGTGTAACGTTGCTACCAATGATAAAGCTATCATTTCTCATTGACGTTTTGGTCACAGTGCCTTCTTTCCACACCCTAAATGTGATATTTGTCGTCTCGCAAAACAATCACGTACTCCTTTCTCCACAAGCAAGTCCCATACTACAGAGAATTTCTCTTTAATTCATGTAGACATTTGGGGACCCTATCATACATCACATCGAGATGGGTCTCGTTTTTTTCTCACTATTGTTGACGATCATTCTCGTGCTACATGGATCTTCCTTATGCAATCAAAGAGTCAAGTTCTTTCTCATTTGAGAGATTTTTTTCATCCCGACGAAAAATCAATTTGGAAAATCTATTCAACGCATTCGAACAGACAATGGGAAAGAATTCTCTAGTCATGATTGTCAATCCTTATTTTCTTCATATGGAGTTCTACATGAAAGTACGTGCACTTATACACCTCAACAAAATGGGGTTGTTGAGCGGAAACACCGCCATCTTCTAGAAGTTGCACGTGCACTTAAGTTTCAAGCCTTCATTCCTGAAACTTTCTGGGGAGATTATGTGGTCACAGCAGCATATCTGATCAATCGCATGCAAACTAGGGTTCTTAATGGGCATACCCCGTTTGAGATCTTATTTGGAAAGAAACCTGCAGTAGATCATTTAAGAGTTTTTGGCTGCTTGTGTTATGCTGTTGCTTTGGGTCCTCGGGACAAGTTGAGTCCCCGAGCCAGACGATGCATTTTTATGGGTTATCCAGCTTTCCAAAAGGGATATCGTGTTTTTGAACCATCGACAGGAAATTTCTTCGTAAGTAGAGATGTGGTTTTCCATGAGGATGTGTTCCCTTTTCAAGATGAAATATCTTCCAATGAATCTTCAAGCTCAAATCAGCAAAATAGAAATTTTCTATTTGAGGAAGATTTACCACTCAGTCCACAATATATATATGTGTTCCAACTTCTTCGCCAGTGATCGAAACAAATGCAGCATCTTTACCTGCCTCTGAATATTTAGCTTCGGGCTCTACAGTATCCATTGAAGAGACATCCAATTCAGAACAATTATCACATCAAACTAGTTCTGAAGAATCATCTCCTGCACCTGATCATGCTCCTCCAAGACGGTCAGGACGAACCATTCGTCCCCCAACTTGGACAAAGGATTATGTTTGTGCATCTCTCAACTCATCAGGTACACCATACCCTATCTCCTCCTATGTCTCGTTTGATTGTCTCTCTGCGGAACATATGTGCTGTATCAGTCGTATCTCCAAAGAAATGGAACCATCATCTTATGATGTGGCCGTTCGTGATCCACGTTGGCAGAAGGCTATGGAAGCTGAGTTACAAGCATTGGTAGAGAACCACACATGGGATATAGTCCCACCACCTGTTGATTGTAAGCCAATTGGCTGCAAGTGGGTATATAAGATCAAGTACAAGGCTGATGGTTCAGTGGAACGCTATAAGGCTCGCTTAGTGGCAAACGGCTTTACACAAGGTGAAGGTTTTGATTACCATGAAACATTCTCTCCAGTTGCCAAAGATGTCACTGTTCGTTCTTTTCTTTCATTTGTTGCTTTAGGGACTAGAAATTACATCAAATGGATGTACACAATGCTTTTCTTCATGGCGATCTTGATGAAGAAATATATATGGATCTTCCACCGGGATTACGGTGACAGGGGGAGTTTGGAGTGTGTCGTCTCCGTAAGTCCCTTTATAGACTCAAGCAAGCTTCTCGTCAGTGGTATGCAAAATTCACATCAGCCCTCACAGCCATTGGTTTCAAGCAATCCAAGCATGATTATGCCCTATTCTCTTGGGCTAAAGGTACGTCTTCAATCTATCTGATGATATATGTTGATGACATACTTATTATGGGAAATGATGAATTGGGCATCAAGAGACTTAAGGGACATTTGCATTCTAGCTTCCGTATTAAAGATTTGGGATCTCCCAAATACTTCCTTGGCATTGAGATTGTTCGATCAGAGCTATGGATTGCCCTTAGTCAACGGAAATTTGTATTAGAGATTATATCAGAAGCAGGCTTATCAAGATGTAAACTGGATGTTATCCCTATCGATCAGAACATCAGGCTAACTACTGTTGACTATGATGTTGGATCTTCGTCTAAGATTGATGATCCTCTGCTTGAAGATCCATCCCGCTATCAAAGGCTTGTAGGGAAACTTATATATCTCACTATGACTAGGCCAGATATATGTTATGCAGTTCAAACACTTAGTCAATTCATGCATAAACCGAAGGAGTCTCATATGAATGCAGCCTTGAAGGTTATAAAGTATTTGAAGAAATGTCCAGGTCTTGGATTACTTCTTTCACGAGATTGCAATCTCGAAATGGCAGCTTATTGTGACACAGATTATGCCACATGTCCTATGAGTCGAAGATCGCCACTTGGTTTTTGCATCAAGCTGGGAGAATCGTTACTTGCATGGAAAACAAAGAAGCAAACCACTGTATCTCTTTCATCTGTCGAAGCCGAGTATAGAGTAATGGCTAAAACAGTTTGTGAAATAGTTTGGATATGAGGCTTACTTTCAGATCTTAGGATACAAGTCAAAGGGCCAACAAACATATATTGCGACAATGACGCAGCACTCAAACTTGCAGCAAATCCCGTTTTTCATGAAAGAACGAAACACATTGAAGTTGACTGTCATTATACTCGAGACAAAATGCAAGAAGGGGTAATCAAGACAAATGGAATTGGAACCGTGGAACAGCCTGCTGATATCTTTACCAAACCATTATGTCAAAGACAACACGCATATCTACTAAGTAAGCTTGGCGTCTTGGATATATACCAGCCGTCAGCTTGAGGGGGAGTGTTAAGCTGAAGATTGCAACCAATCAATCCAAGATTACAGGAGATTGTGATTATTTAATTATGTCAATTTGTGATTGGATTTGATTTCTTGAATATTCTTTTTCTTTAGATAGACATTTAATGTATTATAAAATAGGACATCATACAATGTAAATTTCATATACAAAGAATACAAGAAAACCTTGAGTCTTCTCTCGAGCTTGGCCTATATCTCTTTTTCTGACAAAGATTGAGGACGGCAGACGAAGTTCGTGAAGCATCAAATTGTGGTAAGCATGCTCCTATCGTAATTATGGGTGTCGGCCTAGTACATTCAAGATCCTTTGAATATTTGATAAACCACTCCTTGTCTATATACGATATCACGGACACGCGTGTTGGTAACGTTTACTGATTTCCCACTTCACAGGATCTCCGGTCTCTTAGGTATACGGGTCTCGTAGCTGTCGCAGTTGTTTTCACTGGACAGAGCTACTAAAAGTAAGCTATAATTTTAGCAAGAAGAATCAGTCCGCTGTCGGGGTACGGTATGCACTTAAATTAGGCAAA
Source organism: Eucalyptus marginata (assembly GCA_014182565.1). Taxonomy (NCBI): domain Eukaryota; kingdom Viridiplantae; phylum Streptophyta; class Magnoliopsida; order Myrtales; family Myrtaceae; genus Eucalyptus; species Eucalyptus marginata. The sequence continues at coordinate 48,569,893 of CM024586.1, read as the reverse complement.
CACGATGGTGCATTAAATTCGAGTTGATTTTACATATTTTTTTGTCATTCCTGTTGGGTAATTCTTGCTAAACATCTTTGCGTGTAGAGAGAGAGAGAGGGGCACATGAGCCTATTACCCGTCAGTTTCGATTCGAAACTCTTTTGTCATGACGATCGATGGTGCGATGGAAACTTCCATGTGACTACCGCCCGCTCTATATTTTATCGCGTGCATCGTCCGGGACCTCATGCATGACGCGATGCTCTCGGTTCAGCTAGAGAACTGACCAAATCGAAACCGCAGTTCGTGTTGTAAGCGTCGTACGCGTGCACCGCCGGGCGATAAACATTAAGGAGAAGCGGAGAGACTTTCTCGGAAGTCGTCAGGAAGATGTTCACTCATTTCAACGAGAGTCCCCAGCGGCAGTCTCTCCAGTCCCCGACCCTCTCCTTCCACAAGACACCCACACACGCCAACGCGTCTCGCTTCCTTACAAATTCCCCCCCGTGCCATGGAGTTTTTTCTATCGCAACGAACCCCCCCTCCCCTCCTCTCCTTTCGATCGTCCAAAAGAGAAAAGCGCGTCTCCTCCATCATGGTAACCTCAAGCGCCCCCGCAACTCCGTCCAACACGCCCACCCACCCCCGCCCACGCCGCCGCCGCCTCGTTCTATACACGAGGTAGTTCGCCGCCTGATCGCCTCCCTAGTCCTGGTCTTCGTCTCGGTCAGCGCCGCGTGCTTCGTCGCCTGGCTCGTGCTCCACCCCCACCCTCCCGCGTTCGAGGTCAACTCTCTCGCCGTGTCCGGCCTCAACATCTCGAGCCCCGACTTCGCCCCGAGATCCGATCTCGAGCTCGCCATAATGAACCCGAACAGGAAGATCGAATTCGTCATCGACCATTTCGGCCTGCACGTTACCTACAGAGGGATCCCGCTCCTTAGGAGGGTCAAGAAGCCGACATACCACGTGGAGATACCGAGCAACGGGAGCTCGGGGGTCAAGCTCGAGCTGGACACGGAGGGGCTGGACGACAAGACGGAAAGGGCGGTGCTCGGGGACATGAAAGGGGAGTGGAGCAAAGGGGCGGTGAGCTTTGAGGTGAAGGCGAAAGTGAGGGTGAAGTTCATAGCTTGGGGGTGGCTGACCAGGGAGAGGTTGGTGGAGGCGTCTTGTCGGGATTTGAGCGTTGAGTTTTCGCCCGGTGAAGAGATGGGGAAGCTCCGTGACGGAGGGAGGATTTGCTCCGTCGATTAGCCTTTGGTCTCTCTCGGATTTTCTTCTCCAACGGCCCGCGTTATTGCTAGCGATCGTACATTGACTTGTCGTACCCCGGTCGATTCGTTCCTCCTTCGCGTCGCGTTAGATTGTCGGGAGGAAGCAGCAATTGGCATCCCGTCTTTATAAAGAAACGTAAATACGTACATACCACATGACGGGAGTTTATGACTACGGTTAAGCATCTGATTTTACTGTTTATTTCACCCATGTCTCTTGGTCCGAACTTTGGAGGAGGAAGTATTTTTTTTTTTTTTAGGGAAAAGATTGCAGTGATAGTCCTAAACATTTGCTTCGATGTTTAATCGAGTCCTAAATATTTGAATTTGTGTAATCATGTCCTAACCATTTTTTATTCGGTGTAATTTAGTCCTTCCGGCGATCTCTCGGGCAAATCTGCAAACACAATATGCTAGCATCTGTTGTGGTGATTTTTTAAAAAATATTTTTAGCATACGTGATGCTATTTCTATAAAAGTCATAAAAAATTAAAGAAGACTTTCAAAAAATCGGAGGAAAAAAAAAAAAAGAGCCAAAAATCAGAGAGAGAGGGGGGGACCCGATCGACGATGGTGTGTTTGAGGGTTTGGGGCTGCCCCATGCCATTGACGAGGGTTGGCGATCCTTCTCCTTAGCTATTCTCACCGTTCACCATTAGGAACTATAGTTGCATAACGGTCAATATTGGTGTTCATATTGATAATTCTTAAATCATGACATTGACAATTGATCTCAACATGGAGAGCTTGTTTATTAATACGTTAAATTACCTATGATGTCTCTTTAACAATTTGATGAGAGGGAAAGGACTTTGAACTTTTGCTTAATAAGAGCCACACATCCCAAAAGGCTAACATTCGTGTCTAATTAATTTCGAGAAAGGGTTAGGTGAAGTTAAAAGTCTTCTAGAGAAAATACTGTATTAGGAGGTCAACTATATTTTCCTTCGTTCGTGACTATAAGAAAATAAACGCGGGTGAAGCCGACGTTTATGACCCATCAATGAGTTGATTTTTCTTTTGACCAGAGATGGAGGAAAATACGAGCCTTAAAAAACTTTAATATTAGATTATGAAAAATAATTTGATCCTTGGTGTTACTAATGATTAGCAAAACTTTAATTCTACTTCTGGCGTCTCCGGGACTTCTTTTCTACGCGATGATTACCGACCCGCTGACGGAGTTTCGCGAGTTTTCGTGTCCGGCGTGTCCCTCTCTTCCTTCGCGGTGTTGCCGCTGTCTCGTCAACTGAACGGGACCTGGCGCATCGATTTCTCGCTGCTGTGCAAGTCCTCCCCTTGGGGCGTCGGTTTCTCCAACGACAGCGCCGCCGTCTCAGAGCGCTACAGAGCCGCGTGCCTGGCGGGGGCGAATCTCCATGCCTTCCACCAAACTCCAGGGCGTCCGGTTCAGCTGGCGGTGAACGCCGACGCGTCTCGACGATCTCGCGGAAGATAGGAGACTTGGAGTTGCGGAGTTCGAGGTTCAGTTCGTCGCCCAACATCACAAACGGCGGCAATGTACTTTTCTGTGCCAGGGTTCGAGGTTAGGGTTTTCGAAGGCAAAAGAAGCTAAGCTCCTCGGCGACGACGGCGAAATAAGATGCCCGTTAAGAGAAATCGACGAGAAGAAGAGGAATTTCTGATGGATAGATCTCGTTCTGTATGGATAGAAACTTAAAAGCCCCAATTATTATTCTCTTTATGTTTTGTAAAAATTCCTTTTGGATAATTCATATAAAAAATCTCTATTACTAATCCTTTATATATTTTCATGTTCCTAATCATCCACTGATTTTTTGCTCAATCCCCTGTTATGGTAATACATAGGAACCATAGTGAAAATTCTATACGGTTGATCTTTTGAGTTGAGCCTACCTCAACTCAAGATGACTAATCAACCAATCTTGAGGTAAAAGTCTTGCTTATATTTACTTTCTTTTCGTTGTATGAGACTCAATCTTTTTACCACTAATTTCTAAACTGTTTTCTTTCACTTGTACACCTATCTGATTTATGTCATCAAATTGAGTGATGAATAGAAAGGGGAATAATAAGTGGTTGAAGTAGGACCGCTAGGGATTGAGCAAACTTTATTTCAAATAAGGATATGAAGTAATTAACTCAATCTCGAATTAGGGCGCAAGCCCACTAATAGCACATATCCTCGCCGACTGACAAGTGTCACGGCCCGAAAGAAGACCGATCCAAGAGTTCCCAAGGGACGGCCCATATCCTCTCCTATGCTCGCTCAGATTTCCAACGAGCCTTCTTCCGGAAGTTTCCAAGGGTGGGCGAAACCATCAATACGCTAGGTTTTAGAAGTCTCTAGCCTTATTTATGTCGGCAGACGGTAATTGCTATTAATGTCGGTAGTTGAGGCGATGCGATCTCGTCCACTAGATAAAAAGTAGATCAATGGATGTAATCAGAGGGCCTCGAGTATAAGAAGGGATGTCATCCCCCTCATTTGTATCAATCCAATCCTTTCAGTAATATCAAAACTTCTTTCTTTCCAAAACTCCTCTCTAAAATAGCCTGAGTCTGGCTTAGGTGATCTAAAATAGCTTGAGTCGCCGCGCGGTCACAATCCCAATCGATCGGCCCGTGACACAAGCATGTGCATCTCACGTGCCATTTGTCTCATGGCCAAGGGAATTCTTTTATAAAATATTTCTTCTTTTTCTTTTTCTCCTAAAGAAAATAATAATTTTCAACAAACTATTAATGTTTACATTCATAAATTATAAACATCAATAACACTCAAATATTTTTTGTTAGATGTGTGAAATATTTTTTTAAAAAAGTACCACCGATATTTAACAATTTAAATTAATTGATAATTCTTTTCGGATCATATACATATATATAATGAGAGTTATACTCTTTGAAATAATTAAACTTTCAAATACCGTCGAAATTCAACAATCTAAGTCAAGTAGAAACTAGGAAAACCATTCCCGTAGATCATACAAATCCAAAATCCAAACAAAAACGTAAAAAACACAAAACATTCAATTTTTTTTTTTTTTAAATGTTTGATTTGATGAGAGAAAATCCATCGAGAATCTATTTACGAATTCCTTCTCTCTCCTCTTTATCCTATGAATTTTCTGATTCTCCAGTGGTCGGATTCATTATAAAATCCGTCCCCCGCCCTTTATATTCACGTTTCGGAATCCATGATTCTACTTCTTCAGTAGCAGCGCGGCAATGGCGGCGGATCCCTTGTCACCGAGCAAAGGCAAGACTGACGCCGTTCCGTCCGACCACAAGTCGGCGTCGTCTCTGTCTCCGGAGAGCTTACCCGACAGCAGGAAGTCGCGGAACAGGGCGCCGCCGCAGCCCCACGTGTACACCTCGCTGCACGACCTGCTCGAGTTCCCTTGCACGTGCCCTCTCTGCACGTACGTCCGCCAGCCGCGCGAGCCCGGCGGCCGGAGCCCGGAGCCCGGACCCGAGCTCGCCAGCGGGGGCATCGTGACGAGGCTCGCGCTCGCGATGCTGCTCCCGCTCCCAGAGCCGCCAAGGAGGTTCCGGTCCAAGAGGCTGATGCTCCGGCGGTTCCTGCGGGGACTGGGGAACCCGGCCGACACGTCCCTCGAGTTCCTCAACAGGCACGTGGTGGTGCCGATAAGCCGGGCCTTCGAGTGGCTAGTCGAAGTGATTCAGGCGACGGATGAGGAGAAAGAAGACGCGGCTCTGTGCGGGCGGCTTCCGTTCGTGACGTGCTGATCGTCGGAGAACGCCTTCGACGGCGAGGGCTGTAGTCGTTTTGTACATAATCTGACACCGCCCTTTCCCCCTGACATGGAGGGGCAATTTGGTAATTCGGTCACGGTTTTGATCTTTTTACCGAGTGCATATACTTTCTTTTTTTTTGATCTTTTGGCGATTCTCTGTAGGGGAGATGATCTGGTGTAGGTAGGTTTTAGAGGTCTCGCACTCGTGCAATTCGAAATTCGCAATTGAAGTGAACAAATTTTCTTGATTTGGAGTTCATATGAATTTTTTTTCTACTCGAACATATATGTGTATGAATGAGAGTATCGATAAGTATATATATAATTCACCTCTTATCCCTAATAATTTTTATTATTAAAGATAAGTCTATCTACGTGAACTAAGTTTAGAATGAGTTTGATTTTGAATGATCTTATTTCTTTCGATATGACGAGAGCATTGAAAGATAAATTAGCACATTTTTTTATGGGGATTTCAATAAATTAATAATCGATGATATCTGAATTTTAAAAAGTATTGTCAATATAACAATGCGAAAGAAAGACGAATAGGTGGTAAACATATTTCGAATAGATGACCAATAAAATATAGTGTCGTGATTTGTTCGATTTGTGTTTACTAATAAGTAGTAACATCCTTTCTTTCTTTTTCGTCGCCATGTAGAGCTTGACTTTTTTTAACCAAAAATACTAGATTTACATAGATATCGATATATAAGTTTGCACATAAGATTGCTATCATTTGTTACAATTTGAATGATGTTTAAATTTTGACAGTTTTTTTTTTTTTTTTTTTTTTGGTTTTTTTTTTGGGTTTTGTTTTTATAAGTACAATCGAAGACCTAATGTTTTCAATTAGTTGATCGAGTTTTTAATCGTGGCTGAACAAATGGTTTCGGTTTCAGTCGAGCAAACCCTAAACTCGATTATCGACGACATATCGAGGTCGGAAAAATCCCACGTGGCAAAGTTTTTCGCGATTGACAAAGGTTATATTATTTCTAATTTTGTGCAAGAGAGTTCCCAGCCAAAAAGAAAAGAAAATCTCCCCCCAAAAAAAAAGACTCAGTTTACTGTTGACACATCGAACGTCAAGGCGACAACGTAGTTACACCTGCACAGGTAGCCGCTCAATTATTATACCGTATTTTAGCAGAATTAAGAAAAAAAATTGGAGAAATTAATCAACTTCGCATCCTAATTGGCGGTTAGCAAGTGCCTTTTCCACAAGGGCAAGACGACTTTTGTGGGAGGTGTCTTGCCTTCTCTGCGCACCCAATTTGACTAAACCCTAGATATCCGATTTGCAAAATATTCGGTCATTGCACATAATAATTTCATGTAAAACAGAAAAACAATTTTGCATTTTCTATAGAGCATAAGCACGTTGAGACAGCCTGGTCTACACCAAAATTTAATTAAAAAAAAATCACTAGTTCAATATAACTGGGAATTAATTAGTGACGTGTGGTTACTGAATCATCATTGGCTTTGATCTTCGGGTTAGGCGTCACAGTCCAAACCCTATAATGGGTAACCACCGATTAGAGATAAAGCATAGCTTGGAAGTCATCTTTTTATGGGCAAGTGCTTCGTCCCTAATTCCTAACCAAAATCCAGTCCATGGCTATGATCGCTCCTTCAAATTGCAATCTCAACTGCAAGCAAGACAGTGAAATACGAACAAGATTAGAAGACCCCTCTAATCGAATCTCGCCCCGTCTCTAGATTTCTCTCCTGCTCTAATCCATTCGTAGGTCCTAAATAAACCCGGACTATCGAACCAAAACGGGTCGGGTCGACTTCATCAATCTAGACCACCCGATTGGAGTTCAATTCGAACTGGACAATTCATGTAGAGCTAAGATCCTGAGATACTATGTCTGTTAATTAGTTCGGTACATTGAGAAGATAAGGATCATCCGAACTGAGATAGACGAGTGTGCAAAAACTCTTAGAGATCGTCAATTTCGTGTCGGTTCGAAAATTTGTCGAGAGCCAAAGTACTAAATCCTTGAAGCAATCGCGTTAAAGAACTGCGCGCATCAACACAATTATTCTGCCATTGAATTTGGACGGTTCAAAATTATAATTTCTCATGTTTACGCAGTTCGATTCGAAGACGAACCATCAATCCCGATCATGGAAATTCTTAGTACTGAGAATCCTTGGTTTCTTGAGACTTCACATGTACGGCCGCCTAGACATGAACTCTCTTACAATTTACTGCACAGGTTTGAGTTTACGCGACCATATTTGCCGCCAGGACGCCGCTCTTCCGTGTCTCAACTCAACAACAACACAGACAGCGACTCGTATCAACAACCATCTTAAAAGAATCTCAATCCCTTTCGAACTCCTCCCATATACCTACAATGTCATTCGAGATATATACTTCGACGTTGAACCAGTTGCGTTTTGACCCGGTCTGATCATCAATGGCTTCTCAGAGGAGGAGGAGGAGGAAGAAGAAGAAGCCCTTCTTTTCCGTCTTCCTGGCCAACCTCACCTGCAGCAGCTGCGCCAAGCCGAGCACCTCCGAAGCCACCTGTCCGTGGCCCGATCACGTCTCCCATCAGGAGTTCCCGGGCTTCCTCACACCCCAAAACGACTACGAGTCCTCCAGGTTCTCCCTCCATGCCGCGACTCCACCGCGCCTCTTCCTTGGGGCCGATCAGCATCAGGACGACAAGCCGGTGGCAGACGTGGTGTACGTGGTGAGCCCGTGCAGGAAGATAACCAACAGTGTGGCGATGGCGAAGGACTCGGAGGACCCGTACGAGGACTTCAAGCGGTCGATGCTGCAGATGGTGTTCGAGAAGGAGATCCACTCGAAGAGCGACCTCCGGGAGCTCCTCAACTGCTTCTTGCAGCTCAACTCCCCGGCCCACCACGACGTCATCTCCCGGGCTTTCGCCGAGATCTGGAACGACGTCCTCTCCAAGACGATGGACAAGGGCGAGTCCCGGATCGGGGTCGTGAGTTGCTTTACGTGAGCCCGAGCCCGAGCGTGCTTTGCTCAGGGCTTGGGATCGAAATGCATGTGTACTTTTATTTTCCAGATTGAAGTAACCGAGTTAAAGTGTATGACTTTATATGCATCTTTCTCACGTGCATGTCTGGGAAATCATATTCCTCCCTTGATGCATATGTAATCTCTGTTCAATTTATCGATTCATCTGCATTTATACGTTTTTTAGCTTGTTCTAGGGTTTGTTCTTTCATCTTTGGGAGATTAGCGTTGAGGGTCGGGATCGGATCGAGTATGGAGGTGCTCTTGAAGTTAGGGTGAAAGTGCACGACTTACGTCAGCCTTCAATTCAAGAAATCTGACATTAATAAAGGCTCACTCTGTCAAGATGGGTTCCTTAGCGAGCGTTATGGAGTCGCTTGCTAGGAAGATTTACTGAGAAGTGAATTCACTTTTCAAGATAGCAATTGTGCTTTGACACGAGAAAGGGAATGCACTGAGATCTCCATAGTTTCATTAATAAGTTGCTTAACAAAGTGTCCCCACACTCGTGAATGAAATCCTATCTATAATCTTGTTGCACTGGAAAGGATGCCCATGGTGCTATCATTTTAAGATGCACAAATTAGCGGATCTAAAAACTGACATTAGAGGTAATGACACCAAGTAATTTAAATTTTGCCCATATACAATTAAGTATTGTCGACTTCAAAAAATGATCAACTTTTGGTCGTTATCAACAAATATCAGACTTGGTTGATAATAGTCAATAATGAATAGAATAATTAACAACTTGAAGGAAATCGGTAACTCAATAAGGAGTCATTGACAACGTCCTGAAGGTTATTGACAATAGCTTTCATCAAGACTTATGAAGTTGATTGGCATAGTCATTGACAATGGGCAATCAACATAAAAATGAAACTGCTAAGTGGTTATGTTTATTGCCACTATCATAGAAATTTTATAACTTCTTGTGAATAAGTGTTTCTAGATAATAAGAGGTTATGTAATTTCTTGTAACCACCAATAGAATTAAAAAAATAATTTTTTTATTCAAATTCGATTGATGTATGTAACCATCATATGTGTTAAAATATGTCTCGAGTTTGAGTCCAATATGAAATTCCGAATATTCCGAATTGGATATGTTGCGGACGTTCGAAATTGAGCAAAGAAGATCCGAAGATCAACTTCCCAAAGTTTGAATATGCGTTGGAGAATTCGGCCTCTGAAATAGGAAAGTTCAACTTTGACTTGGATTTGGATTTTGTTTAAAATATATAGAGATATGTTTTGGATAAAATCGTTTTAGATAGGAAACAAAATCCTATGAGAAGTTGGCAAAAGAATAAGGGTTTTACTTATATATAGACTTGTTGCCGTAGGTGGTAGTTATGGATCACAAATTGTCTTGAAGCGCCGCGTGAGTGCTTGGTGTTCCGCCGTTGATCATGAAGAGTTGGTCTTGAAGTATCATCTAGTTGTCGAGTGCTTGGGAGGGATTTTCTTTGTCGTTCTTACTCGTGAATTACATCCAAGAAGTTTAGTGTTTGTAGCCGATTAAATCTTGAGGTAAGATTTGCGTGTAATTCCTTCGTGAGATTAAGAGATTATTTTAGAGGAATTTTTGGGGCTAAACATTGTGTGAGTTATTGGTTGTAATTGGGGCTTGGGAAACACCGAGAGTGTTTGAGTGACTTGAGTGTGTAATTTCCTTGTATCGCTTGATCTATAGTGAAATTCGATGCTGCTCTCCCCGTGGACGTAGGTCTTTACGACTGAACCACGTAAATCTGGTGTCCGATATATTTTCTTTTTCTGTCTATATTATTGTTCGATCGCTCGCTTAATCGCAACAATATGTAACCATCTAAAAGGGTTATAAGTACCCACAATGTGTTCATTGTAAAAGGATCCCCAATCAATCAAAGACTCAATATTTTCGCAAATTTATCTTTATCTTTATTTTCCTACAATTTACGTCATTGGTTGTGATTGCCTCTAGTCTCTATACCTTTGAATTTCTTGTCATTTGCTTTTCTGTCCAAAATCAACAAAGGACTCTTCATAACCTTTATCGATTCATCCATAATTCTAAAAGTTATTTCGTCAACTTTTTGGTGAAACGTCTTTTTTGTACATCCAATGGGACATTTCTTTTCATTTGACAAGACTATGATGGCAAGAATTGGAAATCAACAATAGTCTGACAATACTGCTGGCAATAATAACCCATTACCACAAATTGACAATGAGACGTCCCGATACTCCAATTGCAAGGAGAGCCACATAACATAATCAACGTGAGAAAGTTAATCTTTTAATAAATCATATCGATCAGTAGTCGAGGGAAGTCATTCCAAATCCCCAATCTGGTGTCCAACCGTGAGAAGAATGTTTGAAGAGTAGCATAATGATATGGCCAACTACGGTGAGTCATATATCTAATGTGATCAAGCCAATCGTCATCAATACTATTAATGACATCCTCTTGAGGTCAAAATCATTCAACGGCACATTGCTTATCTCTCTCCATTTTTTGATACTAATATTGTTGATCAAATTAGTCAACCCCCTGTAAGAATCATGCAAAGTTCTGAACTTCTAATCAAGGTCAGAAGAATGGAATAATCATGCTAATGTTGGTCAAAATAACCAAATTGGTAACAATAATTTGGTAAATCAAATTAGTCGACAGGCTGGTCAAATTTCTTGTTACTTACTTTCATGTCCAAAACCAATAAAGGGATCGTCGTAACATTTATAAATTCATATCGATTTATCCATATTTTTAAAATATATTTTATCGACATTTCGAAGAAACGAGTATCTAAACTTTTGTTTTGTTTCAATCAAGTTTATAAGCTTTTTATATTAGGCTTGATGTGAGCTTTTCGTTAAAAAAATTGCCATGGGATATGATTGCAGACATGGCTCACTCATCCAACCAAAACAGTAACATCTCTACATTGAGTTGTTGGACGATGAGGAGTGTCTGTCCACTCGCGCGGGTGTGTTGACTTGGACGATCTTAGCAGCTTAACACATACTTCCGGCGCCATTACCGAATTCGAAAGCGAGTCCTAAATGTTGTGACGATGCCATGAGTGATGATGATGCATCGAAGTCTTGATTAAAGTCTTCCTTCCACGCCAATGTATAGTGCCCAAATATCTATACAGGTTGAGATGCTTCATTAATGATCAAGCTCCGGCGACAAAAGAGGAGTGCGGAATCGAGAATGGATTTGTATTTGGTTATAATTCCTCCTATTAGGGGTGTGCAACCGGACCGGGTATACCCTGTTCGGACCGGCCCACCGGAAATGTGGTCGGGAACCAGTTCCCATTGAAACCGGTCCGGAACAGGTTCCCAAAATTCGGAACCGGTTTAAACCGGTCCGGGAATGCCGGTCGAGTGATTACCCACCCGGAAACCGGTTCTTGGACCGGTTTTGTAAGTAGAGGTCCAAAACATTTTTTTTTTCTTTTGATTTCTATTTTTACTCTCGCAATCACATGATATTTTTCCTCTTGGCTCTCTCAAACACGCATAGCACTTCTCCTTTGTCATTCATCTTCCTCACTTGCTTCCCTTCGTCACCGGCTCCCTCTCGCACCGTCTGATGGACGGACGGTGTTTGTCGCCACCAAATTCTTGTGTATCACATGGATTGGCTCGCCTAATTTCTATTTTGTATAAAGAGTTATGCTTGAATAAATGAGTAGCTTCATGTAGTAGTTATGGGAATAAGACTAATATTAGACCCATGTTTGATGTTAATTCTTTGCCTTATGATTTTATTTATTATAATTAGCCCTATGGATCTTTAATTTTTCGTTTATTCCAAATGTTCATGTATTAGTTTATTACCAAAGTGCTTAATGTTTCAATATAAATTAGGAGGATTACGTTATTTTCTCGCTTATTAATATAAAATTCAAAGTCGTATAGGATATCGGACGATTGCAAAACAGGTTCCAATGGAAACAGGGTTGACCCTGGAACCGAATCGGAAAAACAGGGTGGGTTGGGTGCGGGTCCCAATACAAAATGGGGTCGGGTATAGGGTCCAGAAAAGAGGAACCGATTATAACAGGGTCGGGTACAGGGTCCAGGTCTAGACCCTACCCACCCTGGACCCGATCACCCCTACCTCCTATAGTCTTCGTGGACCGTATGAATCAAGAACCAATTTGCAAGGGACCCACAAAAAAGAAAAATTGAGCATAAAAGAAAAACATATGAATATGACACGAATGAAAACACTAAAATAAACGTGGTGAAAATAATGTTCAAGAAGTCTTGCGTTTGTCGATCCTTAAAAGCATTCTAAAGTAAAGGACACAAGAATGGTTAGGATAAAAGACACTCAAGTTTACTCATTCAATATTAATAAGTTAGATGAAATCTCCCACTTAGTCCAGAAAGATGGCCTAATTAAATTAACTAAAGCTCAAGTTATCTGGTAAAGAAGATTTAGTAAACAAACAATATTATTTGCCGCACCACTCATGGAGTCATAACATAGTTAATTGTGGTTTTTTAAGATAACAATTTAAGAAGCAATTTGGTAGGGAAAAATCATATTTGCCAATGATAAGGGGCATATGATAGCTCTTGATTATCTAGTTTCAAAAAATGGAATAATTGATGAATCATCCAAATCTTTTAAAAGAAGATAAATGTTGACATAAAAAATGATTAACTTTTGATGATTATCGACAACTATCAAACTTAGTTAATGAGAGTGGAGTTTGGTCAATCATAAACAAAACAATGCATAATTTTAAAGAAATGGGTAACTCGCTAAGGAAGTCATCAACATCTTGAAAATAATCGATGACATCCTTCATCAAGACTTAGCAAGTTGATAGGCAAAGTCAACGATAATGAGCATACACAAAAACGTAACTATTGGGTGGATGGATTAAGAAGTTAATTTTTTTTTTTGTTCAAATTTAGTAACCATCATGTGTAACCATATGCAAAGGGCTATAATGCGTTTGGTTCAGTATTTCCAAGAGGCTCCAAAGTCTCTTGGGGAAATCTTGGATTTGTTTGCGGTAACCATTTTGAAGTAGGCTTTCAAATGAAAGTCAACATTGGGAATGCTGAAAGCCCAATGCTAGTAGGGACTAGCTTTTTGAGCTTTCAAACATTTGGCCAAATGCCGAAACTTATTTTTTTTTTCCAAAATTATCATAACTCATTCTTGAAATTTCTTATTTTGCCCTCATTATTATTTTTTTTAATGCCAAAATAATGCTAAAAAAATCAAATTTATATAAATGCTAAAAAAATTAAATATTTTTGGTCTTTTTTAAAAAGATATTTATATATTTGATTTTTTCAGCATATATATTTAATTTTTTTAGCATTATTGTCAAAATTTATATTTAAAAAGTTGCATACATTATTTTTTTCAATTTTAAACAACTAAATATTAAAAAATTCCAACAAAGAGTTTGGTCTTTTTTTATATATAATTATATATTTGATTTTTTTAGCATTATTGTAAAAATTTATATTTAAAAAGTTGCATGCATTATTTTTTAAAAATTTAAACAAATTAAAAAATTCCAATGAAGGGTTGGTTTTTTTTTTAAAAAAGAAAGTATATATATGTATTTGATTTTTTAACATTATTTTAAATTTATATTTAAAAAGATGCATACATTATTTTTTTTTTCAATTTTAAGCAAATAAAAGTAAAAAATTTCGACGAAGGAGTTGGTCTTTTTTTTTTTTAAATTATATATATATATATATATATATATGTATTTGATTTTTTAGCATTATTGTCAAAATTTATATTTAAAAAGTTGCATACATTATTTTTTTTTATTTTAAACAAATGAAATTAAAAAAAAAAAACTAATATTAATCACCCAAATGTGTTTTCTACCAAACGGCATTTCTCTCAAAGTTGCTTCTCAAAGTATAGTTTACCAAACGGCCATTATATTTGCCTAAAGTCTTTTAGGCTAAACTACTTTGCATTTTCCTAATGGGCTTTCAAGATGCTGAACTTAACGCACCTTAAATAGCCCAAGTGTGTTCATCATAAAAGACTCCTAACTCAATCAAAGAACTTCGAGTTTTGGCAAAATTATGTTTATTTTTACTAGCTTGCAATTTACATAGCTTGCCACGATTGCCTCCAAATTTCGTACTCTCAAATTTCTTGTCATTTACTTTAATATCCAAGATCAACAAAGTTTCCAATTTCTTCACAATTTGTATTAATCACATCGAGTTTTTTTGTCAACATTTTGAAGAAATAAGTGCCTAATTTATTTATTTTTAATTTCCAATCAAGTTTTGAAGCTTTTCATATTAGGCTTGATGTGAGCCCTTCGTTACAGAAATTGCCATGGGATATGATTTTGTAGACATGGCTCAGTTATCCAACAAAAACAGTAACATCTCTACATTGAGTTGTTGGGTGACAAGGAGAGTGTTCTGTGCACGTGCGCGAGTGTGCTGACTTGGACAAACTTAGCAGCTTAATACATATCTATCTATTGATGCAACATCACCCCAAGCAGCCCTATCGAATAGGGGTGTGCAACCGGACCAGGTATACCCTGTTCCCGGACCGGCCCACCCGGAAAACAGGGTCAGGAACCGGTTTCCATTGAAACCGGTCCGGGAACAAGTTCCCAAAATTCGGAACTAGTTTAAACCGGTCCGGGAACAGGGTCCAAGTGATTACCCACCCGGAAATCGGTTCCTGGACCGGTTTTGTAAGTAGAGGTCCAAAACATTTTTTTTTTTCTTCGATTTCTATTTTTACTCTCGCAATCACATAATATTTTTCCTCTTGGCTCTCTCAAACACGCATGGCACTTCTCCTTTGTCATTCATCTTCCTCACTTGCTTCCCTCCCTCACCGGCTCCCTCTCGCACCGTCTGATGGACGGATGGTGTTCGTCGCCACCAAATTCTTGTGTATCACATGGATTGGCTGCCTAATTTCTCTTTTGTATAAAGAGTTATGCTTGAATAAATGAGTAGCTTCATGTAGTAGTTGTGGGAATAAGACTAATATTAAACCCATGTTTGATGTTAATTCTTTGCCTTATGATTTTATTTATTATAATTAGCCCTATGGATCTTTAATTTTTCGTTTATTCCAAATGTTCATGTATTAATTTATTACTAGTGCTTAATGTTTCAATATAAATTAGGAGGATTACGTTATTTTCTCGCTTATTAATATAAAATTCAAAGTCGTATAGGATATCGGAAAATTGCAAAACAGGTTCCAATGGAAACAGGGTTGACCCTGGAACCGGATCGGAAAACATGGTGGGTCGAGTATAGGGTCCAATACAAACGGGGGTCGAAAAGTATAGGGTCCAGAAAAGAGGAACTGATTATAACAGGGTCGGGTACAGGGTCCAAGTCTAGACCCTACCCACCCTGGACCCGATCACCCCTGAGTATCGAACACCAATGTGGACGGTCAATGGTTATCTAGTGGACGCTAGTGACACAGCCCACGAACGAAGCATGATCCAAGACCATCCGTGACGCGGCTGTGTCACGCACAAGGGCCTTGTTCACGAACAGCCCTGATCGATCCGAAACCGTGCACGATCAGCCCATGCGCAATATGAGCAAAAGCCCGTGCACGACCAGCGACCAACCCATGATCAATGTTCGGCCAGCCCATGTGTAACCTGCAATGGTTCACCTACTCCGTGTCAAGTGGCCATGCTGACCTTGATCTTGCTTCTGACATGCACCCATGGGTTTTTTCAAGGCCTAGAGCCATTGAGTGGCCTGCTATGTAGACTTAACATGATGATACATATTCAAACTCCACCGTTGGATAGGAGGGACGATCAACGGCCGAGATACGACCCGAACTTGTGTAAATAAGGGTCCCCCCGCTCATTGTGTTCAACCCGTTCACAAGTGAATATACTTGTTCCTTTGTGCATCCGACCCTTGTGTTCGTGCATGTGAGTGAAAAGGCTGACTTTCCTAAGGCCGCACGAGTGTTTGATCGATCGAAATCGACCAATCCGTAACATTAGCATCTATGCTGACTGGCATTTTTCATCTGCAATTCTAACAGAAAGAGTCGCATGGACCCCCATTGAAAAGTCAAGGTGCCTCACTAAACAAAAAATTAAAAATTAAAATTAGGTGCTCGATTGTAAAATGAGTTGCCAATGTCTAGGCCAAAAATCTATACAGGTTGAGAGCCTCCATAAGAGGATCAAGCTCCGCCGCCCAAAGAGGGCACGGACTCGAGAATGGATTTGGATTTGGATTTGGATTTGGATTTGGCTGTAATTCCTCCTATTGTCGTCGTGCACTATACGAATGAAGAACCAATTTGCAAGGGACCCACAAAAAGGAAAATTCGTCTCACGAGAACAATAAATAAATAAACGAATTTTTTTATTTAATTTTTGGTCAAATTCGTCATCAATAAGCCTCCAGCCCATACAAGACGCCGGCGTGCTTCTCCGGCCCGTCCTGCACAAAGTACACGTCCCACATCTTCCGGAACGCGTGCCACGTCAGCAGGCTGTCGGAGCCGGCCTGGTGGCACTTGCCGACCGCCCGGTCCACCTCGAGCGTCCGGGCCACCCGGTCCAGCCCCCCGTAGAGGCTGTTGCAGAAGCGGATCATGTGCTTCACGTCGTACACCCGGCTCCCGAAGAAGACCCGGAGGACGTCCAGGAACTCGCCGAGCCGGTCGGGCAGGCTCCGGCGGGTCAGGATCTTGACCAGGTACCCGAAGTCGTAGGCGCTGTGGAAGGTGACCCAGCTGACCGCCTCGTTGCACAGCAGGCCGGACGACATCATCAGCTCCGCGAACCGGGCCGAGTCGATCCCCTCCGCCCGGTTCCGCTCGAAGTCGATCCCCTGGCGGCGGAGGAGCTCGATGGAGTCCGGGGCGTGGGCGTCGCGGGCGACGTCGAAGTCCCGGAAGTTGAACTCCCAGATGTAGCGAGGGCCGCCGGGGAAGCCGAGGTCGGGGAGGTTCCCGTCGGGGTCGGAGAAGGTGAGGCCGACCTGGATGAGGCTGAGGGCGTCGACGTTGGCCTTGAGGAGGCGGTAGTGGTCGGAGGGGCGGAGGCGGCGGTGGTACCCGCCGGCGGAGGGGGGAGGAGGGGGCCGGAAGACGACGCCCGGGAACTCGGTGTCCATGGAGATGAAGGGGTGGGTGTCGACGACGTCGCGGATGAGGTCGAACTCGGACTCCAGGTTGTGGGCCCACACCTCCCGGATCACCACGGCTCCGGCGGAGGTCGGGTCGACTTTGGGTCTCGGGAACATCGTCTCGTCCCTTCTCGACGATTCTCAGCGGATTTCGAAATGGATCGAGCGGAAGAGGAGGAGAAAGGAGATGGAGGAGCTGCTCTCGATTGCCTTTTTTTTTTTTTTTTTTCTCTCTTTTTCTTTTTCTTCTTTTATTTGGGGGGTTTTTTTTTTGGTTTAGGAGTGGAAGCGAGGAGGTGGGTTTTATAGGGGAGAAGAGAGAGGTGGAGGAGGAGAGTGTGGAATGTGTGTCCGAAAGAGAGAGGAAGAGAGGGGTCAAGTCAAAGTTGGACGCGTTCGGCTTTTTGACTGGGGAAGAAGAAGCGCGGATTGATTCGAGTAACGCATGAGGAACGGAAGCGAAGACCCGGTCTGCCTATTCTTCTCTCACAACTCCTTAAATTATTACGTAGGGCCCCCACCCGACTTCCTCAATTCACACGCGATGTAAGAAGGGACGTCGTCTGTTCTATTATTCCATGGGCTATCTCGGCATGCTTCGCTTGTTTTTGCGGTGATCAGAATCTCTCGTTTTTTTTACATGAATTCATGCTTGAATTGTACTTCCCTCTCTTCATTTTTTCGAAATGTGCATGCGATTCTTCTTAGTTGGATAGGAGGTCACCAAAAATTTCAAAGGTGGGGCCCCTTTTGGTATGTCGAGATTTAAATTGTACGGATAATACATAGGTTTCGCTTTAAAGACGGTGCGGGATTTTGTAGTTATGATGATGACGATTCAATGAAGTCACGTTGCTCCCGTGCATTAAAGCGACAATCTGTCCAAACATGGCAATTCGAGATATGCTATTGCCACAATAGAACACCTCTTTAAGAGGATAAGAATCCAACTAGCTGCTTGTGCATGAAAAGAAGAAGTGGTTATCGCCAGCTTAACAGTCAAGATGAGGACAAGAACATTTAATGGTGAATCTTTGCGGCAGTGAGTGATTTGTAAGTCAAATTACTTGTGAATCTATTGCACGGATATATAATTTAATGCCAAATTTTTTAATTTTATCAATTAAGTCCTAAATTTTTATGTAAAATTTTAATTTTATTATTTCGATTAATTTTTAATTATTTTTTGGTGAAAATTATGATGACGACACACCAACGAACCTAATTACGGATCTTGTTTAAGGGACCGACGAGGAAATGCGGAAGGAGGGAGGAATCTCCACAGGAAATTTCGAAGGTATTGAGCGCAGCAGCCATTTGCAGCACGTCAATGTGGTGTCGCTGGCATTAAAATAGGGTCTATGATTAACTTCAGAGGAAGCCGGCTCGAAGAAGGTTGGCCAGTCAACCGAGCGATGATCTCCGTGCGGAAGTTTGGGACTCTTTCTCTTTTATTATATGATATGAGTCAATTCCCCGCTATCTTGTAAATGGGTTTAATTCTTTTATTTGGACACGAGTCTCGTGCGCCTCATTTGACTCGGAATTGGTCGGTCGTCGTGCTAATTTAAGCAGCGCCATAAGAAGCAAGAAACACACATTGACCAGTCACAGTACCCGTTCTCTATACATCTCGGAACACGACTCTTTGATTCCTCAAACCTTCCACAAATCCACAGGTTTAGGAAAAAGCTCGCGGGCTTATCTTGGCTAAATTTGCACATCATCAAAACATCGATTGATCGCTCTGGATAGAGCTCCTATCATCACGGAACCGATTCTCCGTTGGGGAAACGTGATTCGAGAGGCCGCGACAAGCTCCTCAAGGTCAGAACCACCTGACGATTTTTGACTGGAGTCTATGTCAGTCATAGCAAGCCAAAGCAAGGCTCGCTCTCAACATATCCAGGAGGAGGCAAATCGAGGGCAAGGCAAGGCTTTCACTGCAAAACGTTGTGACCGCCTGTCGCAGGTATGGAGGTTGCTCGTGTGAGGGGCTGGCACACCATCGGTGTTTTTCCATCAATGGCATTAGCGGCCAATCGACTGCTCTCTATGGTTTCCTCGAGAAGGCGTACTAGCGACATAAATATCTCCACCCTCGTGACATCCCTGTCAGCCTGTATAAAATTGAAAACAAAATGTCATTATATCTAAGAATAATTTCCCTCGCACGCACAGGAACACGGGAGCCTGCGCACTTGAGCATGTGCCTGACACGGAGCAGACCCCAATATTCGAAACCGAAGTCTAGAAGCATGGCTCGTTTGATTTTCATTCGTTCTTTGCTATGCATCATTTGATTTTCAAAATGTGCCAAGGGGGATGTTCATCCAACCTGTTTGCTTTTTCTTTGGCCCAATATTAATCCAAGTACTCAGAGAGAACCAAAAGAACACCTTCTGAAATACCGAACTATGAGCTAGCAACTATCTTAAAATTGAAAATTGTTGGCTTCATCTATCGCCAATGGAAAAAAATGCAACTATGTCACAGATGTTACCTCTACAGCAAAACGAGCCCAGATCCTGTCGCTGCGAGTTTCCATCGCCCCCTTCAAGATGGTCAATCCTAATCCTCTTATCATGTCAGCTATTTCTAAAAAGAAACCTCGCTCCTCACAAAGCATCTGTGACAAGAAAAACAGATTCAATAAAGATGGACGGACAATCCACAATTGAGCTTAATGTGCATGACACAATATCTACCTCCACAATCATTTGACGAGGTGGATCCAGGTCCTCAACTATGATGGGGTGGACCATTGACTGTGAACCAATTTCGTACGCCCAAGTCGCTCCTCGCTCAAAATTGTCTTTCAAGAGAATTCTACCTTCCTCATTGATGATCTACAAGATGAGAAAAGAACTGAAGTCACATTCACAATTCTATCATGTGAGATATTGAATGCCACCCGATAAAACTAGCAACAGAAGACTGGATCTTGTTCAGAATTTTAGCATCTCTCATTCATGTTACTCCTATCATAAGCATGGCAACACAAGCTTTACTGAGCGAACTTCAGCTAAACTTCGTTCTTCTGAAATGTGTATGGATGATCTTGCAAGCACAAGTAAGAGAGAGAGAGAGAGAGAGAGAGAGAGAGAGTTCATACTTTCGATCCCCCAATTTGTTTTAGCTTGTCTGCATGCTTTGAAACACTTTGCAAGAACAACATATGCTTGATAGTACGTTCTAACAGCGCATCAATGCTACACTGTTGAACGCAAAAGGGAAAAGAAAAACAAGTCATCAATATTTCATGTTAGTTAAGATGGCAAATGAGATAACAGAAGAAAGGAAATTACTTTTCCTCCATTCGGCACAATTTCACGCAGCTCTTTCACCCGATCTTGGATCATCTGCCGGTCTTTTGGCCTTGGTCTTGGATTTTCACCAGGTTTTAGCCTCTTCCGATTTGATTTGATCATCCCATCCTGCCTTTTGGAATACCCAGTCGAAACATTATCATCTTGTTTTATACCGTGACCTTGGTCAACCCAAGAGCTAATATGTGATCCATAAAAGGAGTTACTCACAGAGCACATATCCACTGCATTCTTGCTACAGCCAGACCTTAAAGAACCAGAATCAGACACTCCAGCCTTTACAAGAGACTTCCGAATGCCACAGGAGTCCTTGTGCTCTTGATTTAGCATATTGAAATTTTTATTCAAGGAAGAGCTACTGGGAACAGAGGAGCTACTGATTCTTGTCACTGATGTCCTACATGAAATATTGTCATCAGAGATTGGCTTTGAAGTAGGGCGAGTCCCAGAAACAACAGCATCTAAAAGATTATCAACAGCTGTCATGGAGAAGATTCCGCTTTCTGAGACACCTTCACTAAGTGAACCTAAATCTGTCTGTGTTGCCTGCAAGTTCACAACAGATGAAGCTTCTGCACCTGACTTATGTGCATCAAAATAGGGCCCATCAGTCAGCAAACTTTCTAAGTTACCGTCAATAATATCATTTGTCATGTCTGCACCCCAAATATCAAAAAGATCATTCCTTACTAATTGTTGGACAGACGCATTTTCATATGTTTCACATGTTGAAAACACTTTTTGACTTCCACCCTCACGCTTCTCAGAAGAAAGAGCCCACTCAGGCTTCTGCTCAATCAAAGATATGTTTGAATAATCTGGCGGCATGACTTGTCGGGAAAAATTATCGACCACTCTCTGTTTCTTAGAAGGCAATTCAGTCTGAGCACACTTCATGCTCATTAGATGATTTCTCTGACCAGAGGCTCCAGAAAGCAATTGTTCTGACAAATTAAACAGTGGAATGCCCTCTAATTTAGTAGAATCAGCATCGTGAAATGATGCATTTGCAACCAGGTTCCTAGAGACAGATTCAGAATGAGAGCACGAAACAGAAATTGATCTAGGAGGACGAGTTACTCCATGAAGCAGCTTAGCATTTTGAAGAAACTGAGTGGCATCAGAAGTTTTGCACGGGTTGATGATTGAACATTGATTTCTTCCAGGTTGAGCTGTGACAGTGCCATTTATAAAACTAGTCCATTTATTCTCAGGTTTCTCAAGCACAACACCTGGTGATATCTTCTTCTTGATAGGCTCGAAGATGCTGCATGTACCGTGTGTTGGACCCAAAGCAGTTTGACCTCTATCGTCATTCCCCAAATTGCAAGCAACAGCATGCTGGTTCAGCCACGCATCAAGATTTGCAGGAATAACTTCAGCTCTGGCTAGCCCCGAATCTACTCCGCCCCTCGGAGAAAGGCTAGTCTTCATGAGCGATGCACAACTAGATTTGGAGGGGTGACTACAGAGTTCAGCTAGGGACGTGGCCTTTTCAAGTGTAAGTGATGTAGATGCAGCAGGCTGCAGATTATCCACCGTGTTAGTAATTAGTGGAGACGATTGTCCAACAAACCCTGCAGTGCGAGAAGAGTTGCTTGTATCTTTGCAGCTTTTAGTCATCAAAGATTCCGAGTTAATCACTTGACAATTGCCAGGAGCATCAGCGGTGAGGGTTCCAGGATAGCCTAACATCCCAGCTTTTCCAGCAGAACTACTAGAAAATAGAGCACCAGGGATGCAGGCCACTTGCAGGATCAAGCTCTTTACATCATTTACAAACCCCATGTGCTCCATGATCTGCAGCAGCAGCAACAAGAAGTTACATTGCAAAATACAGTACTCTAGCTATAAGACAAACAAAAGATGCTCAAGCTGATGGTTGGTGTATCCGATTAAACCCAAGCTGATCAAAATGCATATATGTTATGATTTTTCATTAGAATCTAACCTAATCTCTAAAGCATAATAAATTACGATGCAAATTGCATGCAAAGCAACACCAATATAGAACTCCAACTTTAACTGGCAAAGAGACTAACTTTGACTATACTTCCGACATTCCAGCAAGATTAGATAATCTGAAAAGGAATCACTTACAGCTATGGAAGAGCCAAGTTGCACAACACCATGAAGTGGAACAGGAATAACTGCAACTGTCTGCAAAAACCGTGAGATCAATCACATGAAACAAGAGCATCAGATACAAATGAAAGCAAACAAATAAGGATGTTGGAAACCTGTATGCCAGCAGAGAATTGTTGATGGACCTCGTTTACAACCTAAAAGTGTGCATACAAACAACAGATCAGATAAAAAAAGGCTCAAACGTCAGTCAGCACTATGAACACTGACGTCACTTCGTCCCTCAAGTCTAACTACTGAATAGATGTGATATATAAGCACCTATATCTCATCTAATAATATCTTCACTCATCCTATTTTAAGACCATATATGCAAAGCTGAAGAACTTGGTGAAATACTGAAAAAACCAGGATTTCCCTCTTCAAGTGGTTTTACAAATTAGACCAGAGAATTTATAGGTAAAACTTCATGGACACCCGGCAAAGATGGAAAACATACCTCAGGTGGATGGGCATGTCCACCGTAACTTGTTGAAACAATCCACTCATGATCTCCTGTGAATGCAGCCCGGCCAATTACTCTGGAGCAAGAGAAAAGGAATTGCATTTCATGCAATAGGCTACTCAAAATTAGAAAGGGCAAAAAGAAAGGAAGAAAAAAATAGTTTTGTACCCTTCACCGATGACACTAATTTGAGCTTTGGTCATCATTCTTTCGATAAGCATTTGAACTCTATCTTTAGCTTCCCAGCCTCCAGGTGGCGCTTCAGAAGGACCAGAGCCAGAAACTTGTTGAGGAAGAGAAAATGTCATGGGCTCGTAGTAACACTCTTCCCAGATCAACAGCCTGCCATGGCAACATTATGCATTTCAGCATGGATGACACCAAAGAGCTCTAAAACGTCATGCTACAGCCAGGGACCTTCTTTTGCTAAAAGAGGCAAACAGAGTGGAGAGCAGCTTGAGGAAGGTTCAGCTGAAGGGATTGTAGACCATTTATATGTCAACAAGGAAATGAGAAAGGAAGGGACGATTGACTTTAACTTTGCTTCATTTTTCTTAGCAGCAGCAGTGATGAAAGAAGAAATCAAATATCGTGTTAAGGTTGCTCTTGAGGTGCAGCAAGTCTCAAGAGGGTAAGCATGAGCTAACATTGAACATCTGACACGGATTGGCAAGAAATGTGTTTGTGCAGAGGGAAGGGATGGTGCAGGAATCATCCAGTGAAACATTTAGTTCTTGCCAAAAATCACAAGCTGCCATTTTTCTAATGCTTTTCAAAGTCGTTCTCGCTTCTTTGAGTTGATTCATCTCTAACTGAATGGGAGCATGGGAATTGCGTTGCCGAGCAGAGGGCGGAGACTAATTGGTGGGCGGGGCACAAAAGGAAATGAACTGAAATAGTCAAGCATAGGAGGAAGAACAGGAAACAAAACAACAAACATCAATGGCGAACAAACAAGGGTCCTGACAAAACTCGCCGAAGAAAAATCACGTATGGCATCAAAAAGCATCCTAGAGCCTACTTCGGCTAAGAACACAAAAAGGAGCAACATTTCAAAGTCTATGAGGGTTTCTCAAACGAGCCTAAAACCATTCCATCCACGATCTATCTAAGCCAACACAGATTAAAATTGCAATTCATCCCATCTATTAAAAGGATGAGAGGAATGGAATGTCTTGTCCTTCAGGAGCTCACCCACCAGCAAACGTACATGCATTAACAAAAATTCCTTAAAAAAAGCATTCAATTACTGAAACAGGATTTTCAGTGGCTTTTGGCTTCCTCTGCTTTCTCGCAGGACAAGCAAGAAAAGGAACCGGAGAATTTCCATAACAACCGAACTCACTTGGGATTTTGGTGGCCGATCTTCCAGAACACGGCGTACGACCACTGATTCACGCCGCACAAGGTCTTCAGAGCCTCTTTCAACAGGTAGCCCATCGCCTCGAGCCCCTCAAAAATAGGGGGAAAAAAAGCCTCCAAACTCGCGAAACTCGCAATAACGCAAACTCGACAAATCCACGACGACCATGCACCGGCACAACTAGGGCAAAGAGGAGAGGGGAAAAAGACACGCGAACGAAACTATCCGTGCTGGCGGTGGCGACTGCGCATTTCCGCGGGGGGCGACGAGCCTAACTCCCGCGACACGATCCTCTCCCGGCCTGCTTCGTCCTCAGTCCGCCGCTCCTCTTCCGTTCGGGATCCAGGTTCACCGCGGTCAGTCTCCGGAAAGCCATAACCCGAGCTCTCGGAGGGAAGGGGGAAGAAAAAAACTTAAAGAGAGAGAGCGCCGACAACTCGAGGGAGCGGAGGCGCTCGGTGGAAGGCTCTACACGAAGCCGAAAGCCTGGAGGCCGTACGCTTCCTGGATCAGCTCCATTTCCCGGCCTCCCCGAGAGAAGAACAGCAGCGAAAACTGGAGCGGAGGTGCGCCGCGGGCAGGGAATGCACGGCGGCGGAGCAGAGCGAGCGCGAGCCCGGAGATGAAGAAAATGACGAAGAGGAAGGGAGAAGAAGGCAAAAAGGCGAGTTTGGCCACACTTCACTGGCTCTCCTCTCCGCCTCGCTGCCTCGCTGCCTCGCTCTCTCTCTCTCTCTCGAGCTCTCGAGCTTTCGCAATCGGCTGCGACTGTGCGTGCGTATGGGAGCGCGAAAGTTGTTCTCCGGCGCTAAAGTGCGCCGTATTTAACGAGGGAGGCAGCGACGGTGGGGGCTGGGGGGCGAGGGCTCGGAGAGAGCCCCGAGTTTTGGGGGGAAATTGCGGGCGATGCCACTGTGTGAAAGCGAAAGCCGTGGGTGGGCGCCTCCTTTTTCCCTTTCTTTTTTATTTTTTTTTTGGCTATTTTTCTTCGATCCGCCCGTTTTGTCGGTTACGGGGGGCTCTGCTCGGGTGCGGGCGAGGTGTACGAGCGGCGTTGGTCCGTCCGCTGCCGATGATGGCGACTTTCGATAGTCGGGGTTCGCCCCGTCGTTGACGACGACCCGTTGATGATTGACCTCTCCTTTTCGTGCTATTCACCGCGGTGCCACGCCCACTTCTCTCCGGAGAACGATTGATTTGTTTTTTTCTTCTTCTTTTTTCAGCTTAATTTAAATATTACGGCGGGCTCAGGCACTCCAATTTTTTATCCTCGTAAATGCATGCCAAGCCAACTTTAGGAGTTACCTACGATGTAATCTTTATGCACAAGACTCTCTTCATTGGGAGAACGCGATAGGTCGCCTAAACCGATTTAAGAAAAGGGTTGTCACTCGTAACAAAAGTACGGTCGTTTGACTCGTTGAGATTGGCTTTTTACTATCTATTAAGTGTACCTACTCTCTCTCTCTCTCTATTATAGTGACCTATTTTTACTTTTCTTAATAATTCCACCGCACCGAGAGTAATAGGTCTTTGGCACTTGCGAAAGATAGCTCTTCGACCCATGAAAAAAATAAAGGAAAACGACATGAATAGTTCATGAATTTTGATTTAATGTGTAACATTTTTCATAAACTTTTTAAATTTCTTCGATATAGTTCTTGAACTTAAATCCAATATTCGACGTGATACTTAAACTTTTAAAGATTTTTATACATTCTAGAGTTAAATTGAACAGTTATCAATAGTTAAATTCGAGGGCAATATTACACGTTGGACAAAAGTTTAGAGACTTTTCTAATAGTTCAATAATGATATTGCATGTCGGATAATACTGTACATTGAGACAAAATTCATAGACCCCATTTGTGTGTGTATAGTAATGTTTCCTTGAGTGGCTTGAACCCGCAAAAGAAACTGCAGAAAAGGAACATCAGATGATCTGTTGCACCATGTTGAGGCCATGACCTTCTTTGTTCCCCCATCTAAAGGGGCAGAAAAAGATGCTTGGACTTTGCTACGACATAAAGGGAAAGGTCAAAGAAATTTGTTCACGCTTTTTTCCTCATTTTATTTTATTTCATTTTTCCTAGCAAAGGATGAACATTCTTTTAGCACTCCCTCTTTCCATACCGGAGCAGGCAAACACTATACGTGCTCCCTTGAGCTCGAAGGCACGTCGCATTTGGCTTTTCGCCGAAATCAATAATCAGACGTGCGTGGAGATTAAGACTAATCTCTCACTTGAGAAAGCAAGCATCCATCTGCGCCCAATATGATTGCGCCACGTGGCCATTTAGTACCGACCAATTTTAATAAAATGCATTCTTGAACCTTAGTAGATCTCGCATTATCCTATCAACGTGTGAACAAAAGCAAATTCTCGGGACACATGCTTCCAAGTTAGAGCATAGGATAGGGGCAAAAGAGCTATAGGGGTTGCTCCCAAAAGACTGCACATTGGGGTGGCAATCTATCCCTTTCTTGTCCTTCTTTACGAGGGACGAACACATATATACAAACACACACATATATATATGAAAATATTTTTATTGAATTATATTAGAATATCTAACTTTGGAGTTGTCATTAGTTTATTATTTCTCAACTCGTGTTTGATGGGCTGAATTGTTATATGAATTAGTTATATTCGGTAAATGGGTTTGAACCCAATTCTATAGGTCAATAAATAGGTTTAATATGGGTATTAAATAGGCTCATAACTTATTTATACTCAACCTATTCCTATGACTCTCTCATCACTATTTAACCCTCACTAGTTTTAGTATGAGTTTTCCTATAGGCACGGGTCACTTGAATCATATTGCACGGAGATAAGTCGATTTGAGTTAGATTATTTTGGAACCAAAACTAATCCCATTTGGCATGTCTAATCTCGAGACAGAAATTCATTTGACACCGTCCACCAACACTTTATTTTTTTTGTTGGGTTGCTCCTCTAGTTCTGTATCTGTGTGCATGGTTTCATTCTCTTCTTGTATCCTATCACGTTGGCTCACATACCAGACACCCTTGATTCCTTGTCACTGTATTAATAGATAATGTATTTTACAGGTTTTAAAAATTCTCTTAGGTGGTCGAGAGCTGATGATTCCATTCAAAACGTCTTTATATATATATATATATAAGCCACCAAATTCATTTTCTTCTCTAATCATTAGTTTATTTTAGCTGAAAAATGATAAATTGACAGACTCGTTCATAATATTCTGCTGAGCGCCTGCCACTCCAGCAACAGTTGAAAAAAACAAAGGGGGGCACATGAAAAGATGAAACCCTAGTTGGTGGCACATGAGAACGATTCTTTTTAAATGTTTCTTTGCTCTTTATCTTATCCCTTTGTTTATTGATTTATTAATTAATTTTGGTTTTTGGGGAAGCGGGTGAAGATTCCTCTTCAAAGGTGAACTCGAAGTTTGAGGTATTATATTCGTTTTGCAGGCTGGGTTTCCCAGCGCTCGATGGGGATGTAATTATGGAACAGAGTTGGCGCTCAACACATTCCAATATCAAACGCGGACCCCCCCTCCAAAAAAAAAAGTTTGCTTTCAAGATCAATTACGCAACAATTAGCTTTGGTGGCTCATTGGTAAGGAAAAATTACTAAAAAAAACTTAAATATATTAAATTTACATCAATTTAGTCTTAAATTTTTAAATTTGACCAATTTAATCCTCCCGGCCTATACGTGGATGCCAACCATCCTAAATATCACAGTCAGCCTGAATTTAGGGATGATGCGTTGCATGCTAGATTAACTACCAACTTAAAACCGACCCTATTCACCCCGCACTGGATTTTTAGTAGGCACATGGGATTCATGCTCCTGAAGCATGCGCTCACGGGGAGCTGAAGGCTTTCGGGGAGCTCTAGACTCTTTGAGGAGTCAAGCTTGCTGAGGGCTCATGGAGAGCTCTAGACTAGAGGGGAAGGGACTCAGCGTTTGCCGGTAACTAAGGACCCATGGACAGCTCCCAACTCTCAGAGAGTTTCGGTGCTAGATGGTTGAAGAAAAAATTACTAAAAAACTAAAAATAAAAATTAAGGCACACCGATCCAATCTAAGGAAGAATAAATAAATAAAATAACAAAAAAATTATTTAAAAAAATTACAAATTTCTCAAAATTTGTTTACGTCAATGTTCATCATGTCACATAGAATAATTAGCATTCACATTAGTGATTTCCAACTAAAATTAGTCAAGGGAATTAAATTGACAAATCGTTAAAAGATAAATAATTAAATTGACATGAGGATGAGTAATTTAGGAATTTTGAAATTAAGGCGAAGGGACTAATTGATTGAACACATATAGATTATTGCTGGATAAAGAGTATTCTAATCAAATGTTGACTTCACCCGTTGAGATATGTTCAACAAATCGAATCGAATCTTTGCCGTTGTCCTTTCTATAGACAAAATGTCAATCAACCTTCGTACATAAAGCCGTATTTAATTCCACCGATTTGCAAACTCGTTTTCTTCACGATATCATTTTTTTCCATGCCAATCGCATTTGCTTTGTCCACTTGTTTGTTGTTCTGCTCCCCAAATTTTCACAATCCCCTTGGGCTATTTGGTCGGAATCACATGCTTTTTGCAAGATTTTGCGCAAGATTTCAACTTATCCAAATTTGAGTAGACTTCTCTTAACTTTGAATTGACTTGAATCTACTTATCCTAGTAAATTACATAATTGAGTATAGATATATCGATTATGCGCAATTCGGTACTCGGACTTTGATTCTATTGAATCAACCCCGCGAATTTTTGAGATTGTTAAGTTCAATCATCCAAGTCTTATGTTGCGCAATCAAGTTCATTAACTTTCTCGGTTGGTGCACTAGTTAATAGGTGAATTGGACCTGTTTCGAAAAATTTTCACCTAATCATGAATGATGTCTTTAGTCCTTGAAACTAATTTTATTTCGTCGGAATGACTTCTCATGAAAGAGTATTTGTAAGATTATATATTCCACTCCTCGGTATATAAAGAGGCAAAAAAAAAAAGGTTCGATACTTTCGAAATAGTTATTTTTTTGAAGTGGATTTGACCGCTGCAGGGCGGGGGCTCTGTCATGTTCGTTAGTAAACATAACATAAAATAAAAGTTTTTTAAGTGCCCCGTGGCAAGGTAGTGCATAAAGATAAGTTCGCCCTTGTCCTCCGCCACGCAATTTGGGAGATAATCATTTGCGATTTATGCTCGAATTATTAAATGAATTAAGCTAGAAAAGAGTGGGGAAAAGACTAATCATGTGGATTCTCATGTCCACAGTCAGATCATATCCCTTTACTTTCAATCTAAATCAATCCTTTGACCCCATGTAGCGATCGATTGAAAGATCGATCCTTGAACAGAGATTCGATTAGGGAAAAAGGGGGAAATAAAGTTGGTTGAATTTCTAGAAAAGCTGGTCCCTTTTTTTTTTTTTTTTTTTTTGGGTGCAGAATCGCTATGCCATGTCGGATTTAGGTGTTGGTACAATGATAATGGAGTCCTAGTTAGTCTTAAAAAAAATTTCCCTAGCCGATCGCCTTGACCCACAGCCACGAAAGAAGATGCACAGATAGGATCAAAAGCGAACAGTCCATGACCCACATAACCCAGCAAAGTCAAATCCCTCATAGGCTAGCAGAAGATTAAAGAACACACACAAATAAAATAAAATAAAAAATGGGAGTGGCTTCAGCTTACAATCTCTCGAAAATATATCACATAATCATCTGTACTCAAAAAACCCATTTTTGCCAAAGTCCGTATTTCACGTCTCGACACTATTATTTCGCACTAGAGCTGATAAGTGGATGAACAATTTGGTGCATAGTTTCGATTTTTCTTGAATGATGATTAGCTTCGATCTTCTAAAATCTCGGCATAATTAGGTGCAATGTATGCTTTGAAGGTAAATCTATATGACGGAAAAAGGCTTATGATGGAGGAATCAAAGAAGGGAAGCAAAAGGCAATTGCGTAGAGAAGAGAGAATGTATGTGGGGAGAGAGAGAGATATCTCGTTTGACGCACAAAAGGACAAGGCTAGCCTGAGAATCTTGACTCCCGTTCGAGCTATAGATCGGGCCACGACCCCGCGAAATCCAATTCGGATCTTGCATCTTCAATTCTGTCTCCACACTCGGGCCGCTGTTCTTATTGCTTTGTTGACGCCCACCCACCCAGAAAAGAAAAAAATACATCGGAACGAGGAAAGAGAGAGAGAGAGAGAGAGAGAGAGAGGACCGATCGGACACGTTTTAAATCGCGACATTGCAAAGCGTCGTCGATTGGGGACGGTGTCCCGTCGTCAGTGAAGTGGGGTCCGGGTCTAGGTGTAGGGGACGGGCCCGAGGAAGCTTTGGGATCCGTTAATGGCGGATTTGACGGGTCGGATCGCGCCTCTGCGTCTGTCCAAGATATCACATCTGCCGTCATTCTTGGATCGCTCGTCTCGTGTCGTTTTTTGGGGATGTACCGGCGGCTCCCCCCTCTCGCGTCAGCGTCGTGGCGGATTCCACGTTCGCGTCCAACCAGAAACACGAGCCTCCTCGGCACCACAGCTCCTTGCCGAGGCCTGATAGCTACTGACTAGGTGGGTGGGGGCTGGCACCTTGTCTCCAGGACACGTCCCCAGCCTCATGTTTCTTTCCTATTCTCTTGGGGCTTTTGGCAAGGTCGATTTTGTGCACGATAATAGCATTTCCACAAAGAGGAGCGTCAGTTCCTCTGAAAATTTCAAAGACGGCATTGAATTGCAAAGGGAGCGAAGACTCGAGTTCAATCACTGTTATAATTATCAGTTCGATCCATCACATCAATTCTTCCTTCCTAATCTCCCTCTTAATCTCCAATCACCCATCTACCAATTCATGATTGGCCACTAGAGTCGAGTCTCTGACCACACAATCACAACGATCTCCTCTCGTCCCACATTGCACGGCGCTATCGAGGACACATCTAATGCAGTCGATTCATGATAAGAGAGGTCCTTAACTTCCTTTTCTTCTACTCCCTTCCCATCCATCCCATTTCTTTCATGTTTTTTTTTCTTACGTGCTCAAAGCTTAATCACTCGCAATGCCTGCCTTCCCATGCTTACTAGCTGTGTAATCAAGCTCGCGCAAAGGCACACACGAGACGCGATAGTATAATTTCACTGTTTAATCAATGTTAAATCAGTAACAACGGCATGGCCTGATGATTTGCACTTTGAAAGGAAAGACGAAACTAATGCTTCAGGAGATGAGCATGGCAGCACACATGCTCATTTTCAGCCCCCAAATAGACGGGCACATGTGCTGTGTAGCCGCAAGATGGCCAGTGAAAGCAAATGTCGAAAGATGCCCCTGGCCTTTGCCCTTATCTCGTCGTACAGAGGTGCCTTGCATGGAGCCCCACGAGCCGCAAGAAAGGCACGTGAACCACGGCATTTGCAAGTTGGGACTGAATCTTCGATGGCTATCGTCCGCGCATTCTTTAATGAGAGATCTTCTGTGATTTGAGTTGATTTGGCGCTTTAGCTTTTATCCTTTCTTTTTTCCCCGTCTAATGTTCATCCGCTGTGCGATGGTTTATTTCCTTTCGGGGTAAATCCGAAGAGGGTCCCCCACCTCACTATGTCCCAAGAGTCGGGACAAAATTGGAGATATGTGTGGTTGATCGTATCTGAGGTTTTGATGGATGATGATCTTGTGACATTGTTTCAATCTAAAGGATATGCACCCAAAAAAAAAAAAATAAAGAGGTTAGGATGCTTAAAACTGATCAGATTTCCCGACAAAAGCACATGCTAATATCAGTTTGAGTATCCCATTTTAATGTCTTGCATTAAACGTTTTAATATAATATCATAATCAGATTATGTCTTAATTTATTTCGCGCATCTAGAATTTATGTGCTTTATATATATGTGATCTTCCTCCGCCTATAAGATAGCAACTAGACAGAGCCGACAAATGATGGGGGCGGACATAGTGAAAATGACACTGCAGAAAAGAGAATGATACGCCATTATCGTTCATTTGGAAGTGGACCAAAGTGTATTTTTTTTTATAATGATGGCTGATGGGGTAAACGGGTAAATTCTCGCGCTGTTTTTCTTCCACGGACTATGCCTTTTCCCTTTTTCTTAATCTCTTTTTTTGTTGAATTATGGCTTTGGAGATAAGTGTGCAATGTACAACTTATATGGTCTAAGAGATGTTTTCTGCTCTTTTCAAGTCACTTACTTTTCCAAGTAGCAAACAAAGTAGATTTCTGTAGCTTCTTTTGCTACGTTCTCATCGCATTTGAACAAGTGTAAAGAAAGGGAAGGTGATGGCGCATGATGGTGCTCCGCCATGCATGCAGAAATCGCCATGAGAAGAAAAGAAGCTAAAGGCCTTTCCGACAACGCCTCTTTACCCCGGCCATCGCCATCTAACTGTAGGTTCAAATCATAACCTGCTCGGTTCAAAGATTCATTACCATGGACTCCATCAGTCAGCGCATGCGCATGTGCCATAGCCTCTCTCTGAATCGACTTAATTTCAATTCCCAACTAACATAATTTCCGGTCACACGGGCGTTTCGAGTTGCTCTCAATTTCAACTTTCCACTTCCTTTTCCGACTTTGATTCGGTATCGAATGTTCGAAATCTATAAAGACATGCACAATGACATCCGAGGTTGTGTAAGATCGTATAGAACTTCTTGACAAGGAATAAAACTTGCAAAAAATCATTATCACCACTCTCTTAATGGTGTTATCTGTTGTTTGAGTTGATTGGGTTATCTTTTCCTCTAATGTTCATCCAATGTGTAAGTGATCATTCCTTTTGTGTATTCCAAAGGCCCCACGTTATCACATCCCAAAAGTCAAGATAAAATTATAAATATGTGTGGTTAGCTGATTCTGAGATAATCGATATATTTGGCTATATATTCCAAATCTTATTTGATGGATGGTCTTGCAACATGCTTCATTATAAAGGGTAGGAGCCAAAAAAAAAAGGCTAGGGTACTTGGGATTGATTGGATTTTTTTGACAAAAGCATCTGTTGATGCTAGTTTGAATTTTTAGTGTTAAAGTATTCCACATTATTTGTTCACAACCATATATATATATATATATGATTCCATTATATGTGATCTTCATTCACTTCTACCACCGATAAGTTTAAACTTTCGGATTGGATATTCTAACATGGTATCGGAGTCATATTCTATTTCAATTCATATTGCAAGAGCGGCATTTATGCGCTTTTAACATACATATGATCTCTCTTCATTTATTTAGGTATTTGAATTTGACATCCTAGGGTTTGACAACTTGATGTAGGGCGACAAATGATGGGGAAGAAAAGCATAGGGAAAATGAAACCGCCAAAAATGAGAATGATACACCATCATCTTTGATTTGGAAGTGGACCCAAGCATGATATATATTTCTTTATTGTTGTAACACTATGGGTAAAGGGGTTGAATCCTTGCACTGTTTCTCTTCCCTACACTCCACTTTTTTTTTTTTTTTTTTTTTTTTATCTTTACTTTCGTTGTCAAATTATACCCTTGGAAATAATGTGAAATGTGCATCCTGTATCGGTCTCTGAGATATTTTTCTGCCATTTTTAAGTTACTTTTAGCTTTCGAGTAGCAGAGAAGGTAGATTTTCGCTCCTCCTTTTGCTACGTACGTTCTCATCGCATTCAAGCAAAGTGTTAAAATAAAGGGGGAGGTGATGGCGTATGATTGTGTTTCGCCATGCATGCAGAGATTAGCCATGAGGAAAAAGCTAACAGGGCCTTTCCGACAACGTCTCTTTACCGCAACCATCGCCATCCAAGCGAGCCTAGCTTCAGATCATAACCCTACTTTGGTTTAAAAGATTCGTCGCCGTGGACTCCATAAGTCACGACCAGCATGGTTTTTTCCACCGTTGTACAGGCGTCCACGGTAACTTTTGATTTCGACTATTCGTTTTCGT
Organism: Eucalyptus marginata; assembly: GCA_014182565.1. Taxonomy (NCBI): domain Eukaryota; kingdom Viridiplantae; phylum Streptophyta; class Magnoliopsida; order Myrtales; family Myrtaceae; genus Eucalyptus; species Eucalyptus marginata. The sequence goes on along the minus strand of CM024586.1, from coordinate 48,535,466 downwards.
TTTCGCTTATGATGTTCGGCTTTTGTCCGATAGCGAATGTTCGAAATCTATAAGCGCATTTGCGGCGACTTTCAAGGTCGGGCAAAATGAGACGGAACTTCTCAGCTAGGAGAAAGACTTGCCAAAGTAAAAACTCCGTGATCTTTATCTTCGCAAGAAAGTCGAGACAGACGGGCCCTCGGGCTAATCACGAGCATCCAAAGCGTGAGCGAGTTAGCCTTCGGCAACCAATAAGAGCCGGAGACGGATCACCACTCGACTCGACTCGACTTGACAAACAAAGCTTTTCCAATTCTCAAGCGCCATGTGTTCGAAAATGGGAAATGGCAATGAGCCGCTCGTAGAAAAAGAAAAGGGCGGTAGGGCCCGAGCTCGAAGGCGTCGGATGTGGGATTGGACCATCCTATTTCGACCGGCTTTTTCACCAAGGTGGACACGAGAAGAAGAGAAGAGAAGAGAAAAGAAGGGACGGAAGGAAGGAAAGGTGGGGGGGAAGGAGATAGTGGGGAGGCCACTCAAAAAGGGAAGGAGTGAGGGGGACTGCTTCCGTGCATCGCACGTCTGCGCTGAACTATCATTGCATTTTTTTGCATCGTATGGTCGCTGCACTTCTGTCTCCATTTGTAGAGTGTGCTGCTATCCGCGCATGTTCATCATTCTCTCCCCATGTTTGACCTTTTGTGTAACTGAGATCCCCACTCGAGAAATCGATAGGCCGTGTACTGCGGTACATGGTATGGAGTCGAATCAGGGCCATTGTGATTGTGAATGATGTCTTTTGCAGGGAGAACCTGTTCCCCGGATCTACTTATAACGACCCGGTCCGACGAGTAGTCGTCAGGGCTAGAGAGCTTAGATAAGGAATAACTCTTAGCAAGCTTTTACGATGGTGAAAATGGTAGGAATGAATTGAACTGTGAATAGGGGGAAAACCATTCTGAAATATATATGTGAAACTTAAATTAATTCATAGAGACGCTTTTTGATGTAATAGTAAGTTTTGCTTTAAAACTCTAAAAATTAAGCGAGCGAGCTTGGATGAAAACATTAGCAGGATGAGTGACTTCTTAAGAAAGTGCCTACATGTACACCAAATGACAAAATCATGAAGTTCAGTATGGAACGGGTAACATCTCGAGTGAGTTAATTCAGAAATGTCACAGTAATTTAACTGTTCAGATTTATTTACGCCAAAAGATTTTGTTGTCTCCAGAAGTGGGAGCATCCCATTAGACTAGACAAAAAAGAAGGACCGCACGGGAAATGAAACGTCGGGTGAGCCACATGGGAGATGGGGACCGGAATCCGACGTCGTGCGTTATGTCCGATCGAAAAAATCCAAGTCATTGGCAAGGTAGAAAAATAAGGTGAGGGACAAGCTCTCGGGGAGATGCAGCTTTCAATGGGACCTAGAACCAGAATGTATTGGGCTTCATGTGGCCCATCGATGTCGGCGTTGGAGGCAGTCGCGGCCCAATATGCTCTCTCCCAAACGCTGTTCGATGGGCCTTATCACTCTCCGGGAATAATAACCATGGGAATCATTGCATGGAGTATTGAGAAATGATGAGAGCTAAAGGTTTAGGGTAATTGATAGGAATGACTAGATGGATAATTTAAAAAAACATCGATCGAAATTCACGTTTTAACATAATTTATATTAACACCATCCATGTACCTAGACCTAGATGGGGAATCGATTAGGAACGGTGAGTTATACTAATTTTAGCCTATAAGTTCAAACTAAGATCTTTTTTTTTTTTTTTTTTTTTTTTTGTTGCATCCAAAACATTGTAGAGAGATGAAGGAATAGGGTAGAGTACTCGACACATTTCTCGTGGGATGGACCGTTCTATATGGAGCATGGCGTATCAATTATTTTATAGCAACTAATCAATCATAACTGACTATGTTTTGAAATGAGACTTGCTACAAGGTATTATTCAACATCACAAAATGATTGACTAATCATGAACTTTGGTTCAATGTGTAATGTAGTCCTTAAATTTGAAATTTGTTCAATATGATCCCTAGACTCTAGCCCAATGTGCAATGTCGTCTCTGAAATTTTAATTTATTTAATGTAATCCTTGAACTTTTGATACATATTTAATTTATTCTCTAAATTAAAAAAATTAATATTATCCTTGAACCTGAATTAACAAAATAACAACAATGGACGTTATTGTACAGTGTAGAGACTAAATTAAACATGCATCAAAAGTTCAAGGAACATATTAAATAAATTCAAATTTCAGAAATCATATTTGACTAAAGTTTAGGGACTATTTATATCATTAGAAGTGTTGATTTTGGGCCGCGTTTGAAACGGCGACGTATCCACGAGAACATGAATAGGAGACGAAATAAAAGGAGCCCACTCCCAAAGATCAAACAGTAAGCGACTCTCTGTTTATCGTACTCCGAGCGAAAATGGAGACTCAAAGTGAAGAACACCACACCGTCGTCACCACCTCCTCCGCCACCGCCACCGCCACCGCCACCAACTGGAGCGAAGAAGTGGAGGACCTGGTGTCCGCCGGCGAGGTCTCCTCGGCCATCGCCTTCCTCGAGTCCCTCATCTCCAGGCTCGAATCGCGGCCGCGACAAGAGGAGGAGGACCCGTCCTCCGCCAATCTCCAATTGGCCTCCGCCCTCGCCGAATTGGCCCGCCTCTACTCTTCCCAGGGCTTCTCTCTCAAGTCCGATCAGCTCCTCGCTCGATCCTCGGCCCTCAAAGAACGCCGCCGCCGCGGCTCTTCCTCTCGGTACACGCCGCCTCCTCCTCGCGGAAATCGCTGTTTCTCTCGACGGTTATATCGACCGCGTGGTTTTCTTGAGTGCTCGCGCGCTCTGTGTACTGCTTCGACCGTTGTTTCTTGATCCTGTCGCCGCTTTTCAGTGATGCAGAGATCGCAGCGGAGGATTTGAAGGACGATGGAGGCGCATCGCCGAGTGCTGCCCTGACCTGCATTGATTCCTTGGGATCTTCCGCCGAAGGTGCATTTTACGTTTTCCGGTCGTTTGTCGAAAGTCATTTCGTTTTGTGTGAATCAAGTCGATGCCTGTTTTTCTGATTTCTTTAAGTGATCGCTTGTCCAAGAATCGACTTTATTAATTAATTTGTTGTAATGTCTTTTTCCCGAAGGGCACGTTCAGCATCCGACAATCGCGCCTGATGATGAAGCAGCTTGCGATGCAGCTTCAGAGGATGGTTCGTTTTCTCAAGTGATGTTACTGTTCTACTCATCATTTGCATTTATTCATGTCGATCGAATGTGGCATCTTGAAGAGATTTTGTCTTTCTTTGAGGCTAAAAGCCTTTGCTTTAGGCAAGATTATGGGGCAAAAGTGCGATTCTTTGGCAGAAGTGCATTTCAAATTTGGATTCTTTAGGCTTGTAAGTGAGGTTTTTGAGGGATATCATAATGTAACGAGATGGTGCTGGTATTTTTCTTCACGCTTAGATATGATTTTCATACAGTTCTTTTACACGGCATCTCCACCTCAAAATACTTGTGGTGATTCTCTAGGGGTTAATAACACCACAATGCAATATCCACTGAGAATTGAATGGATAAACCAGTTGCAGCTATAAGTTTGTATGATGTTAGATGATGGTATATATAGATTGATGATCTGTCTCACAAGCTTAAGAAGTGAGCATGAGCAATGATATTTGAGGAACTTCTATACTTACATGAAGTCAAAAATTTTGTTGCTTCTTTGCCTAGATAAAAGCCAATGTCAGCTGTTGTATGCTTTTTCTAAGTTATATCCGTATGGTTTTAAAATGCTTATTTGTTGTGCTTCGTTTACAAAAATGGCAGACTGGGAAGCTATGGCAGATCGTTCTCCAAACGAGTTACTCCCTGCAGAATCCTTACCTGAAGTATCAAAGCTTTCTCTGGAAGATGGCAAAAATACTAAAGCCCCTAAAAGGCGTGGGAGGGGCACTTTTACTTATAAGAAAGATGAATTGTATAGTGATCGGGTATCAAATGATTTGACCATTGATGAAGTGGATGATGAAGGTCAATCTCATAATTCAGAAGAAAAGCCCATATTGAGACCCTGTAAGTCAGTGTCGCCCATTCAGCTGAAGTTGTGTAATATTAGTTTCTTCTCTTTGTTAGAGTATGTCATGACACCTGTCTCAGTTGTAAATGAGTTTGTTTTTCTGAGGCGAAAATAGAGATAGATTGAAGTGCATCTTTATTGGGAAACATTCTTAATATATGGAGTCTAGTGCCAATACCTGGATTGTTTAAGATTGTTGTAGGACATAAATTATTGATCAATTTCTCATTCCTTTTCCTTTAATGAGCTGGGAGTTTGATGGGCTTAAGAAAATAAAAATTTTCCATGTCTGCGCAGCTAAATATGGCACTAGTCATGTTCTTGTTCTTGCTGGGTTTCCTCCAAGCACTAGAACAACAGAGCTAGAGAAGCTTCTCGAGGCCTTCAGAAATCAAGGGGTAGTGATTCGTTGGGTCAATGATACTACCGCTCTTGCAGTATTTCGAACACCAGCAATTGGTAATTATGTTTTGCTATATTTTCAATTCTGTTCTCGGTGTTAGATAGCATGATTTGTTGACATCTTGTTGCATTGACTACCAAGTAGAATTTGATAACTTTGGAACATACAGTGGGGAGTCCAGAATTGTTGCAAGCTCCACACATCCATTTTCCATTATTTTTTGTCTTATTTTGTTTCTAACAAATCTGTTGGAAAAACTATAGTCTCTATTTGCTAATGTTTAAAAGATGTGATTCCTTCTAACCTTCTTTGAAATGCCAATCATCTAATGCAGCACTTGAGGCTCTTAGCAGTATTCAATCTCCATTCACTGTACGAATACTGGAGGAGGAGGATTCCCTCTTGAGTTCAATTCCAGCAATGGGTAATTTACTCTTTTGATCTGCCTTTTTCAAGAAGTTTCATTTGAAAGTTGGAATTCTGCATTATATGATTTGCCTGCTTGGAAGAACCAAGGGTTATTCTGTTTGCTGTGATGCCTCTGTCACAAAATCATTGACTGCAACGACCAGGACAGGCTCCACTTCATTGAATTTTTTAGTCAGACCTTGAATTGCATGTTTTGTACTGTTTTCGAAGAGTGTCACACGTTGTGAAGTAAATCTTCATCACAACAATCTTTTCATTTTGGTCTCGTGTTTCAGACTTGGAACCTCCAAAGCCAAGGCCACAAACATCTGCCCGGACTGCTCAGAGGCTCATTGCTCAGGGAATGGGGTTGAAGTTGCCTCCCTCGTCCTTTGGTTCAACAGAATTTAGGAAACAGGAAGAAGCCAGAAAGGACCGCATTGTGAGGAGGCATCAACTGAGGGATGATGCTTGGGGTGAAGACTGACAATTGAGATTTCAAGTGATCGATGAGTTTTCTAAAGACGTGAAAACACATGTTTACCTACATCATATATAGCACTCGCCTGAACGGATCCTACGTTTGGCATGTCGAAGGTGCTTGGTGCATCTTTGGACTCGTTTTCCCAGCTGAATCACAAAGGCATTTTCACCACTCGCGTCAAAATTTATCCTTCCCAGAGCCAATTTCGCAATACCCATCTCTATATTTCCATTTATCCTATTCCATTTCTGCGGTTTAGGAGTAGACCGAGAACCTTGATTACCACGTTGCTTCATTAGATAGTAAGTCAATCTCATCATTCATCATGAGGTAGAGGAGTTCTGGAGTAAGACCGATATAAAAGGAGAGAAATACAACGTGAAGCCGAAAGAGCCACCAATCTTCTTTCTCCAGAGTATGTATTTCAAGATCGCATTTAACATCTGAGATGCTTACACGAGTTTAAATAAAAAAATTCAATGAACAAAATTTTTGCGTGCATACGGCTATAACTCAATTGCATCGTAGCCAGCGCTCTGATCCAAGACAAAAATTATAACATGAGCATGGCTCCCTATGACTCAATTTCAGTATCCCATAGGTGAACGATTGCTGCGGTCCACCCATGGTGCAATGATCATAGCAATTCTTCTCTGCAGGGTACCAAGGAAGGTAAATTCCACTCAACAGGAGAACCACCAGAGGTCTCGCACCATGCCATCAACCAAGACCCCAATGCATGCCTTAGATACAAGATTCTCCCAAATCGTCATCAAGAAACCTTCCTTGACAGGTTCTTCATCCCACATCCAACACATTTAAGTACAACTGTCTCTGTTGAAGGATCTGGCTTGATAACAAATTTGACCCCAAGGAAATCTCTGATGTTCCTGAGAGTTTCTATTCCATACGGTGAAAGCTTGCCAACGCGAACCTTCGAAACATCTTGCAGGCTCAACGCACACAAAAGAAACAATAGACCCTGAAGAGGAGAGAAAATATATTAAGAATGATCGACACATTGTAAGTGGCTGAAAGCAAATATTGCATCTTCATCATGCGGCATTGTCACCATTGCCACATGCTCAATTTCACAACTGAACATACAATTTATCTGGGACAGAACCCACACCTTAGCAATCAATCAAGCTAAAAGAATCTCATGCAAAAAACCTCCATAAAAAAATAAGTGGAATGAAGATGAGGAAGCCAGCTGCTGCAGCTCACAAATTTGCTTATACAGTACAATTAATGTATAAACTAGGAATTACAAACTCATAACAGCTGTTAGAAAATCTGATGGTTTTGTATGAAATTATCTAAAAACCTGGTCTGAAACTAGTTTCAAGATGATCAGTTGTACATACAAGTTACATCTAACCAGGTGAATCCTTGTGCGAAGAGATTCACTAATGAAATGGAGTCAGTAAAGATTCTCAGAAACTGGTATGGGCATAGAACTGAAAATAAGGAAGAGCCAAGATAAACTAATTCTAATCTTTAGAGAAACTCAGTTTCACCAGTACCACACACATAAGCACAGATTAATTCGTAGGCATTATAAACTTGATGTCCACTGGTTCTGTTTCCAGGGGTAATGGGAAATGAGGCCGAATGTGATCACTGAAAGTAAATTCGTACATTTCTTTCAGATTATACTTATTGCCAGGGATAGCCAATGATTAGCTTATATATCAAAGATGTGTTCCTTTCAAATCCAGAGTTTTTTTTTTTTTTTGCTTTTTTCCCCCGAAAGAAGGAACTTCTTTATTTACTGAAAATCTCAGGATGTAACAATAGAGTCCAGAGGTTCTCTGTGTGTGTGGGTGCACGCACCATGTGTTTGTGTGGGAGGGAGTGATGGGGGTTTGGAAACTCATCAACACACTTAACAGACGAGAGCATAAAAAAAGATGAACTGGTTAAAGTTATCGACATCTAAAATTTCTGCATGTGCAGCCGACAGGTAAGCTCTATGCCATTTTCGTCCCCATCAGGAAAGATGCCAACCATCTCCCCTTTCACCAGCAAACGTAAATTTCAATAAAACACAACACAGCAGGGGATGAAACAGAATGGACACAGTAGGTAAAGGAAGGGTACACAGGCAAAATGGCATATTCTTCACTGCAGCATGATTTCTGATATATCCAATATAATCAAAGTTAGCCCCTCATTTTACAAAAAGAAGAAAAACCATTACTGTAATCACAGAATGACAAGTAAATTGAGCATTGAAAGTACTTTTCTAGTGTAATTTATTCCAGAAAACAAATGGTATAGGAGTAGAGTGAGCAGAGAAAACACACCTGGTGTGTTGAATCCACCACTCCACCTTGCTCAATTTCACTGAGCAGAACAGATGCAGTTTGTTCACCAACATCCTCTGGGGGCGTTAACTCCTTTTTCTCCTCCCCTTCGATCTCATTCCCTTCTTCTAGTCTGTGAGATACCGTAGTATCACAAGATATGTAGCAACCAGAAGTACTTTCTGCGACCAATGAAATTCCATAGCCAGGAGATCTGCCACAAGATCACTTCAATATATCAGAGTACACTAGAAAATGACAAAACAGGCGAGATAAATACGGACCATCAAGTGGCACTCCAAATTGCATGAGTAGAAAATTATGGCTATGCATAATTCAAAAAAAGAAAAAGAAAAAATAGAAGACATACTTTCCGGCCTGTGGGCCAGCTCTGTGATCAGTAAAGATGTGAACATCCGGAAGTAAACGATTGAATATTCCACGAGCTGCATGTATCATGGTATTCTCAAATTGTGCAGAAACACGTGTAGAGAAAGTGACCCCTCTAATCCTCTTGACCATTCCTTCATCGATCCATGCGACCGCCTGTTAATCAAGGAGCTTTAGAAATATGATGTGCCAAATATTTTATTACATAAAATGCACAAGAGGTTGATGAAGGCACTCACTGCTAGACTCTGGACACTGGGAACTGACAAGAAAATTTCTCCACCACCCTGAGGAGGCACTCCACGGCTCTCTATCTTTAACTCCAAAGCTTCAGCAGGAACTCCAAAACGCTTCAGGATGGGTAAGGTAGTGGAGCGAAATGTATCGACAGATGGGTCCTTAGAGTCATTCGTGATTCCTGTCAAGGCAACAGATACAAATGCTTAAACCTTCCCAAAAGTATCGAATAAGTTTGAAAAAATTGAAAATCTACATGACATCCATTGAGTCCTGTCGTAACATATCGGAAGTGCAGCGTCTTCAAGAGTTCGGTGAAATATGTACCTTTGAGCCTTATGGAGAGAGGTTTCTTCGCAAACAAGCCGAGTACAATCAAAGGCTCCAAGAAATAACCAATAGAACGGCTGACACCACAATCATGAACAAGATGTTTCCCGCCCATTATGATACCAGGCTTATACTTAAGTTTCGTTCCTGCGACAGGAATTGGAGCATGTCATAAATTAAAATAAACAGAATTGAGGTTATTTATTAACGACAGTTGCAACTTCTAGAAGAGCCTCTCAGAGGGAGGGCCTTCATCCAACTGATCGAAACATTCTAACAAGGCAAAGATCCTTCATGCCAAGATATCCCTCATGTATATGACAAGGAACAATACCATTAGCCATGAGTCTAGCACATTTTCTCTCTATCAGTTAACCAGGAAAGCTAAATCCCATATAGACGGGCGACAAAATGGAGACGACATGTCAAACTCGAAACAAATGCTAGTACTGCAATTTTGGCAATTTTTAAAAAATTTAAACTAGTAACTAGTTTCTTAAGAGGATGCTTCTCATAAGCTACCTCTTAGAACTGAACACAATCAAAATCAGGTCTTCATCACTGAAGACTCCTCCTAGCAAACTCACGGAGCCAACCGACCCAAACCCCATAATATAGAAAAGCTCACTGTTCAACGCTTCAACTAACTCAATCAATCAGTATTCCCTTTCCCCTCGCATGGCTCAATTGCCAATCCCGGCAATTTTTCCAGCAACAATTCCAACTTCCCGGCACGACATCCTTCTCCTATACCAGGCCTACAGCTCTAAAGCTGGAACGAGCCAAAAACTAGGTAAACCAAAAAAAAAAAAAGGCGCTTTCGAAGAGCAGGTACATGGCCGGAAGTACGTACCGGTCTCGTTGATCTCGACGACGCAGTCGTCGCAGACCTTCTCGAGGAGGCGGAGGAGGGAGACCTCGTGAGGGCGGAGGCCGGGCCACGTGTGGTCGGAGCGGATGTCCTCGACGATGACGGCGGTGGAGGCGAGGGTGGAGAGGAGCAGCCTCTGCCTCAGGCTCTGGCTCCCTTTCACCCTCTTGTACGTCGTCTTCCCCATCGATTCCTCTCTCCTTCCTCCTCTTCGTCCTCTTCCTCCTCCTCTTCTTCTTCTTCTTCTGGTTCGGTGTTCGGGGTTTTGCAGAGTGCAGCAATGCAGTTTTAGCTTAAAACCCTAAACTGAACTGGACACCGGTCGAGCCCAAGTAAGCCCGATCGGATTTTGGGCTTGGTCCTCCAATGGATGGCCCAATTCTTAGCTTTCTTTTACTATATAAAAAGAAAGTGGCCAGTTTCGCATGAATTTCCCTAAAATACCCTTCTTTTCGAAATATATTACCGTGATGCGTTAAGGTCAATTTTGCCTTTTTACGTGAAGGTCATTTGCATATTATTTTCCCCCAACACATGCTCTCTCTCCCCAAAACAAAATGCAGGGTGCCCGGGTTGATTCGACTTAGATGCCAAGCATGAGAAATCGCCTTTTAAATCATCATCAGCTTAAATCCAAACATCTAAACTTATTTGAGACAAATAGAGAGAAATATTCTCACCTTTGACAAACGAATTGACGATTGAAGCTGATGTTAGGAAGCCAACAACATTCTTCGACAATGCAAAGATGCAACGGTTGAGCCACAAAACCGACGGGGGAAGAAGAAAGGAAAAATGAGGGAGGGTTCAGTCTATGTTCCTTTACTAGAATAGATTGGAATTAGAGCTTCTTTTTTGTATGTTAAAGGGTAAAACTGGAATTGCAATTATTGCATGAGAATACGATAGGAAAAAAAGAAAAAGAAAAATCATTGAAGCTGAAGGCAGGTTGAGACAAAAACTCCCTTTAAATGCACCGAATTGGACAGATGGGTTTTGCGTTTACTTTTACCAAAAAAGTACGGACTTTTTGTCAAATGCCTTCTTGGCCTTAAAATGCATCGCCAATGCTTAACATTGGTCCACGATCCACCCATTATTGGCGACGTCAAAGGTGAATTATCGACATACCAAGTCAATGGCAATGCTCGCGTAATACAAATTCCAATCAATCCATGCATGATTAAGCTCTGAAGAGCTCTATTTATATGTGAATTTGATTTCTTCACATGTTGTTGCTTGTGCTATGTATGGCCGGCAAAGTGAAGATCTTTCACGTTCTCGAAATGTCAAAATCAATTAGCCAAAAAAAAAAAACTTAGGGCTAAAAAAATTGAGAAGTACAAGGAAGTGCTGACCATCTTTTTGAATTATCAACATATCGAGTCAATGATGATGCCTATGTAATATAAATCCCAATCAATCTTACACATGATTAATTTTCGAAGAGCTCAATTTATATGTAAATTTTATTTCTTCGAGTGTTGTTGTCATGCCGGACCACTCGTGCTTTGTATGGACGGCAAAGTGAAGGACGGTTCGGGAGAGAATAGAATCTTCCACGTTCTCGAAATGTCAACACCAATTAGCCCCAAAAAAAAAGGAAGCCTCGGGGCTAAAAAAAGAAGTTGGGAAGTGTAGGAGGTGCTGACCATCTTTTTGAATCTACTTTTGAACGGGTTTTAGGAGTGAAAAGACAAAAAAAGAGGGTCACCGAATCGTGTATTATTATTAAATGTCTCTCATTATTATATAATAATCTGATATTTTCTTTACCCGATTCTCTCTGCAATTGACCCGGTTCAAAGGAATTCGTCCGGTTTTGACTCGCCAGTGAAATCTCGAAGCTTTGTGATAAAGCCATCGAATGGTTCTAACCGCATTCCTTTCGTTCATCGCTGCACCATTGAATGGGGCTTTTCTTGACAATTTGATCCTCCAGAAACAGAGAATCATCTTAGAGATTTACCTAAACAATTCGATTTTATAAAACGTCAATGGTTCTTTTTTTCTTTTTCCGCCCACTCTTTCGTCCAGGAAATGGGGAAAAAGTCCATGATGCTCCTTTCGAAGCTTCCACAAAGTCAAAACTTCATTAATTCGCCTCGTCTTTGGCAAAAAAGAGGAAGAAAACTTGAACTTCCTTCGATACAGAAACTTATGGGGAATCAGCAATAGCAAGAGAGATCGTTCCCATTTGGGTTTCATGTTCTTGGGAAGAGATTTTAGAAGTGTGGAGACAAAAATGAGGAAAAAGTTATTCTCGGAAATTTATTTGAGTAGACTTGAATAGTAACACTCAAATCTTGATAAGAATACATAATTATTTGAGAGTTTTTTAATTTTGATATCATATTAGAACCTGGTTGAGCTTCAGCTTAAGTATGGGATATAGAAAGTACTCCACAATAGTTATGGATTGTAAACTTATAATTACGTAATGTTTCGCTACAAAATATAAACGACTAATGATTTTGTACACCTTAAACTTTTAAAACAAATGGTTACGTACTTGACTTTCTCTCCTCCTGTCTTTTGGTTTGCTTGGCATACTTAATTTTATCTTGATATATCTGAGTTGCAAATGTCAAATTCAATAACTCATAACCATTTTCGATTATTATGTGGGTTTCTCTTTCTATCAAATACTTGTGCTGAAGGTTGACTTTGATTAACATCCCTCGATTAACATTGGATTTGAGCAGGAGTAGACATAGGGAGTTGAGATCGGACTAATCAGATTGCTCTAGTTTAATCATTCTGCCAGTTCGAAGAGACAGCTAAACAAGTATCCATGCACTCGTAAACAAGTACATCCTTGTAGCTGCAACTTGTACTATCATCACCGGAGGAAATAAAAAAGTAAGGGAGAGAGAGAGAGAGAGAGAGAAGATGAAGAAGAAGAAAAGGACAGCAACAAGATCAACTCTCTATTGCCATTTATGACATCTCCAGCTCCCCAGATATTCCACCGAAGCTGAGTTTTATGTCATTGAAGGAAAAGGAAAACGAAGCTTTCTGTGTAGACTTTCAGTCCATCTATCGCATTGGAAAAGAATTTTAAAGAGGCTCTGATAACGATGAAAGAAAACAAGCACCAAAATTTCAACCGCCGTATATGAATCTGTACACATGGCTTGATCATTCTTTTTTTTCTCTATTTTCTCAAGAAGATGGCGTTGGAAAAGACGAGACCAAGTGAGGAGGAATGCAGGGAGAGCTCCTCCAAACCCTAGAGTGCCACCTGAGAATGTCCCTCGCCTTCTCCTTCGTCCTCGACCCGCTGTCCACCTGCAACACCAGGCACAGCTTCGACACTGCCCCGACCTGCAACATCTCCTGCAGCACCAGAGCGCTCGCCGAGTACCTCGACACCGATGCCAATATTCTCACCCCGCGGTCGCTCGCCGCATGCGACACCCTCAGCACCTTCTTTGCCACCACCGCAAGCCCCGCCCCATGCGCCACCAGCTCCGCCCTCCCCTCTGCTGACCCGCACAGCAGGTCCAGCACCATCAGGATCAGCTCGCAGGCCCGCTTCGAGTCTGCCGATGCGCTGTTTGTGTCGAGCAGGAGCTCGACGAGGGCCGGGACCGCACCGCCCTCGACCGCCTTGATCCGGTTCCTCCCCCACGGGCAGAGCTCCACCAATAGTTTCAGTGCGGCCTTCGATGCCTGCTGTGAGATCTGGTCCTTGAGCACTCTGACCAGCTCGCCGAAGAATTCGGATCCAACGTTCATCAGTTGGATCGGATCCGCCGCCTCATAGGCTGACTTCAGGATCATCGTCGCGTATGCCCTAGATTGATAGCTTCCGCTTCTGAGCACACGCATCAGCGATCCCGTGAGATCGTCGCTGATCATCAGCCTCTTGAGATCCGATCCGGAGACATTCAGATGGCATAGGACGTTGAGCGCCTCATCGCTCGCTCGTGCCAGCTCGGTACCATCGCTCGAATCAATGACCTCGACGAGCGTTGACTCGTCGTTCTTGATGATCGAAGCCAAGAATTCAACGACCCCAGCCGAGACTTGATCCAAGGACTTCTTGTTCCTCGCGCCGTCACCCCCGAGGGCGATGGACCGGAGCCGCTGGAGGCACGCGAGTCTCGCGCGGGGGGACTTCTTGGCGTCGTCGAGGATCTTGACAATGGCCGCCTTGTCGAGGGGCGGCTTCGGGGTGGGGATGCGCTCGAAGGCGTTGAGGGTGCACCAGGCCTGGATAAGGCGGCGGAGGGTGTGGTTCGGGGTGAGGTCGGCGTCGGAGCTCAACGGCTGCTTGGTGACGGGGCAAGTGCTGCTCTTGAACGCGAACAGCCACCGCTCGATGCTCTCCCGGTCGTAGGTTATGCCGGTGGAGGCGGTGACGGGATCTCTCATGAGCTGCAAGGAGATGGGGCATAGGAAATGGATTGGCACATCGACACCGTTACCGTTGCCGTCGTCCTCCATTGATGCGCTCGTGGTCGAAGCACGCATCGGACAGAGAGAGAGGTGATGAAAACGGGATGGCCTCCTCTGGGTTTCTCAAGGACTGCAATAAGGCTTGACCGGTGATAAATGCCTGGTTCTCTCGAGGGCTTGAAGAGTGGGTATCTGACCCAGAACGTGAGCTCTCTCTCTATTATATATATATATATATCTTATATATATATATATTGCAGGCGAAGCAAAAGGTGACGCCCAGTTGTTCGAAACGGTAAAGTCAACACACGGAAAAAACAGGGAAGAGAGAGAGAGAGAAAGAGGAGAGAGGGAATTAATTAGGGACCAATTCCAAGGTTTCGGAAGGAGAAAAGCTCCGACTCGAAGACTTTCTTTTGCGGAACAGCGAGCTGGGGGCAATTAATTGGACGAATCGGGAGGAGCGTCGGCGTTGCTAGCAGCGCTGCGACGACCGTTCTTTAAGGCATTAAAATAAGCGCTGGACGAACGATAACTCGCAAGAGGGGAGAGAGGTTGAGAGATCTCTCGTGCATCTGCAGATCATCTGCACGTTTTGACTTTCTGCGGGCCTGAATATTGAATGACGGGGGCGCTGTGCGAGAGCGGCAATGCCCCGTCGCCGACAGCGTCTCATGGGGCTCACGTGTCTTCGCCACCGCATCTCTCTCGCCTGCCGTCTCTTCGAAGGATTAAACTCTTCTTCTCATTTGACATTTCTGACGTCTTTTTTTGATCACCGGGTGCGTAAGTACTCGGATTTAGAGCCGCCGTCCAGGGGTGATCCGGGTCCATTCGATTCGGGCGTTCCCGTTCGCCTTTGTCTCCTCAAGATCTGGGAACTTTTGTGATTCATTGTATCTTTCGTCGACGGTCAGAAATTATTTGTAAATTCATCAGACGGATGAATCGGATTGAAAGTGATCTGATTCAAATTGACTTACTTAATCCGTTTTAATTTATCTTCCAAATCTAATTACTCATACCCAACTCGACCCGACCTATATTGCTAAAATACTTTCATATTTAATCAAATCTAAAAAAACTCACACCTAAATTGAGATGAGAGCGTGGAGCGAGCAAAACATAAGATTGAGTAAGGGTGAGAGAGTAAAATGAAAGTCATAGAAATGAGTTTGGTCTAAGTAAATTGTGAATCCATTTAACATACATATTATTTGGGTTTTACTATTCTAAATTCATTTATGACTCAGTTATTGAATATAACTAATTCATACGATAACTCAGCCCATCAAATATCAGGTTTAGTCGCTTACTCTTTGAGTCATTTGCTCTCGGAGCATATTCGTCAACTAACAGATTGGTACAAATTTCAATGGATAGGGAGCGATACCATGTTACCTGAATCACAGCTATGCCTTGGTTCGTGTATGTCCCCTTCCACGTCAAAAGTTCCTTCGAAAAGGAGGGGAAAAATAAAGCGGAAATCGATGAAATCTTGAATAATCGTATACTTAGATCCGTTCGGCATAGTTGGAGTTGCAATACGATTCGTCGTCGCGCCTGCGTCTAGAAACACATATTATAGAGTTGTGGGATAAAAATTTCGTAAGAATGGCTCCGAGCACTTAAGAGCGGTCGAATTCCTTGCGAAATCTAAAACACCCACATTCAAAGCTAGGGTTTTAATGTTAACTGTAGAGAACGTGTGGTATAGAGATGGTTTGCGAATTGGAGGACCTTTATCGATTTCACATTTTTCAAGCTTCTGCGATGGTATAAAGAACAATCTCATCCAAGGACCAGGCCAGTCACATGCAATCGTATTGCTACATGCTGCGGTCTCTGTAGGATTCCGCTTCTCTTTATTTCTTGACGTGGGTACAGCTCTCTGTATGTCACTCTTAATGCGTGAATTCCATTTGAGATCTCTCTCTCTCTCTCTCTCTCTCTCTCTCTCTCTCTCTCTCTCTCTCGTTGGTTCATGAATGAGGAGCGGTGCCTTCACGTCAAGGACTACGCCATGCAAATTGCAAGGCCATGCCCAATCCTCAAATTCCCCCATTCATCTTTCAAGTTGGGAACGTGACCATTATCCAAATCTCTGCTAAATTCTCTACTCAAACTTACACGAACGTTGGGTCATTGTGCGCCCAAGCTGTTAATGAAGGTTGCGTTGGTCCCAAATCATGTACAGAAATGATGTTCATAAAGGTTGCGTTTGGTCATAAATCATGTACAGAAATCACTCATCTGATGTGACACCGTCCCTCATTCAGTCCATATTGGAAAAGTTTTCGATGGATGAATAGGAAACATTAGCACCGGGAACTACATATCAACACGAGATTTATATCAACTATTAGTGAAGACAATGAGAAAATTTTGGGCTTTTTCATAAGGGACCGATCTCTCAGGCAACAACCGTTTGTGATTTGGTCGGTTTGATCACAATTACATTGCTTAGTCACATAACATGAAAGAATCACAAAGTTCTCTATTCTCTTATGATCTAATAACAACCAACTTGGGAAGAATAGTTCCTTGGACCGACTCGATGAATGACGCTCCGAATCCCAAGAGCCCATATGAGATTGAACAATGGGCATGTTTCCCGTGCGTTGGTTGGGAGGCTTGTCACTATGCTCAATTGCAACCGTGCCCTCACATCGTATTATCAGTCTTTAAATGTTTCAGTCCCCTTATTCGGCTCGAATAATAATGTCCTTGGTCTTCTTCATACGACTTTTATCCGTGATTTTAGGAAACAAATTCAAAGAAAACCCAACTAGACTCGCCGTGTGCAACCATCCCAGTCCATCATCTCAAGACAACCTTCTCAAAAAGGAAGAGATGTTAAGGGTTGACTCATCCTTTTTACTCCCAAAAAGAAGGGAGCTTGCTAGCGTGCGATGCGTTGGGTTTTGGTTTAGACCCAACTCGGGAGTCGCTGGTTTTACTCTGCGAGGCCAATTAATGTTTTCCTTGCAAGGCCTGGTCAAAAATTGCGGTTTTGAGGTCCCCTCCATCCCAAGGAGGTGGCCCAACGCAACAACTTGGATATAATCATTGACCAGTCGAGAAAAGCTCCTGCTCCTTATCTGAGGCCGACCTCCCCTAGACGGGCTTTAACCACGAACATTCCATCGAACAAGGTAGTCCTTGCATCAATCCGTAGATAGCGCAAAGTATCACTGGCCAGACCCGAGATGGTGCGACCTGCGCGAGGACCCCCGTTCCAGTCCCTTTGCAATTATCTTATGAGGAATGGCGACGGACATTTTTAGCTCACGAAACTTACCAGAGAATGCCCCTTTAATGCTTCAGCGTAGGCTCAAACTTTCACAACGTCACCACCTGGGAAACATTTGCTGCTCCGTTTCACATCGAACGGCACTGTTTTGAGTTAGAGAGTTACATCGCGTGGAAATCCACACCGCAAGATTCTCACCTCACCGAAACCATCACAAGGGAGCAAGCCGTACAACTTTCATCGATCGACTCTGAAAACGAACAGGTCGGACGAGATAAAAAAACGGAGCTTCCAAAACGATGCCGACAAAAGCAATTCCTTGTCCTTCACACTAAGT
This sequence comes from Eucalyptus marginata, assembly GCA_014182565.1. Classification (NCBI taxonomy): domain Eukaryota; kingdom Viridiplantae; phylum Streptophyta; class Magnoliopsida; order Myrtales; family Myrtaceae; genus Eucalyptus; species Eucalyptus marginata. The sequence goes on along the minus strand of CM024586.1, from coordinate 48,517,960 downwards.
TACATTGTACAAATTACACGAAGCAATACCCATCATATGATACATAAGACTCCCACGGTAACTATAATTATATCTCATCAAGACAACCCAAGTCCTCTTGAACGTTTGTGAAAAAAAAATTATAAGAATAATAATAGGCCTAAACGAGGAAAACCGAAAACAAAACCAAAAAAGAAATTATAAAACTGACGGGGAAGAATATCGCCCCCAATATAAACCCCATGAACAACCAAGACTGTAACTTCTACTCTGTGGCTCAATTTACAGTGTGGCTGGCAGACCCAAACTGCAGCTCCTGGCACATCAAACATACAAAATTCTAATCCTCCGCCTGCGACTCGTCCACGAGCTTGTATTCTCATCTCGATGCACCACCCTTCACGGCAAAATTTTAATTCAGCCAAGCCAGAACTTCCCGCCATCGACTGAAAATACAAGTCATGCTCTCAATAATATGGTCATCGTGCTCCAGACACAGTGGACCACAGCTGGGAGTGCAGGCCAGATTTGAGTATACAATGACAACCTAGAGCATCTGTTGTTAAATCCAAGCAAGAGAACCCCGATCATTTGCGACTTGAGGGCGTCCCCTGGTTGGTGTTGGAGGTCTATTTGCATTGAGCTCCTGTATCTCATCAAGAAACCAACAACCTAGTTAAAACGTGAAACGAGAGAGAGAGAGAGAGATTATGACTAGAACAAAAGCTATAGAGATGGCAGTACCTGCATCCATGTGTCTTCTATGTGGCGTTCGGGTGATGTTTCTGGTGATGAGATGGCTGGTGGCAAAGGATGAATGAGTTTAGGCACGACAACGAGATCTCTTCCCAAAACCAATATTGCCCCCGCATTATTCGCAGTACCTGTTAGCATAGGACATATTATGAACAGGAGGTGAACTGTTTGGGTCAGCTTATTATCAGCAGAAAAGCACATCTTGACTTCCCCACGGAAACAAAATAGTGTCTTTAAATTCTAAAGAACGTGAAATATTTCTACATGACTTCAGATGACTTAAATATCAAAAGCTGTGGGCTTAAAAATTCAAAGCCTTCACTATCAAACAGAAGTTACATAAGCAAAAGAGTTGAAAAAAAAGAAGTAAAAATCATTCCATGTGCAGCTTTGGATAGACTAAAAATATCTATTAGGACCATACCGCAGTAATTTGTTGCCGAGAATAGAGTAATTAAATGTCCCTGAGCAAAACGCTCAAAACCATCCATCACACATTCGTGAGCACGCACAATCAACTGCAGATCATTGATGTTGCAGAATTCCATCACTCGATCAGGCTGCAAACAAAGTTCCATTAGGTAATGTGAAAAGATAAAGACTAAACTGACATTACTATCATACAATGAAGCATGATATTCAGCTCAAAGAACAATAAAGCTGCCTGTGATGTAGGGCAACGGACGTCTATTAAGGTAACATTATAAAAATTCCAATAGTGGAGTATTCACCTCCATCTCGTACTAAAAGAGAGATCTATGCATGATGATCAACAAGTTGACACTCACCCCAAAAGTAACCAACCCTGGACCTCTGGCATTTGGCCTAAGACCTTCTACGCTGTCATTTTCTGTTGGGTCAGACCTGAAGAGAAATGACAAGTTGCAGGTAAATCACAGGACGACAAACCTTGTTTTGACAAGAAAATACAATAGGCAGCCACTTACCATAACAAATCCATGAGAACAATAGACCCAGCCTCCATGGTAATAGGACGTTGGATACTTTCAATCTGCTCCACATGATTTATGGACCGTCCAATACCACCATGCATGCAAATGATCTTCTTCTCAATTAGGGCAGCTAGAGGAAGCCAATTAAACAGACGATTTATCCGATGCCATGCCCAGATGCCATCTCTCTCACCCTGCCAGCAAGTTAGAAAAATTAATAGCCGCGAGATATTTACTCTATTATGGACAAGAGACAACCTCCAGTGCATAATATCCTGTACCATGCGCTCAATGCACTCAATCCTGAAGCCAAAGAGGGCATTGATATCTGCAGCTTCATGGTTCCCTCGAATTAAATGCACATTACTAGGATATTCGACCTGAGACAACGAACCAAGGGGTGACTCTTGTGCCATTCAGCTAAACGACAATAAAATATAAGTAGGCTATTAGCATGGGCTGGCAATGCATGATACATAATTCTTAGAAAAAAATTAAAGGTATAAGAAAAAAGAGAATTCAAAATCTAATTAACTTACATTTTCTCATATCATATTGTTTATATTTGAGTTACTATTTTTCTTCATTTTCATACCAGAATAACTCGGTTCAGTTTTTAGTTTACTTACTGTACTTTGTCATCTGTTTGCATCTTAGTTGATCTTTCTTCTTAAAAAAAGAAATTTTCATCATTTTATTTAACTTAACTTTATTAAGAAAGATCCGCTTCAATTTTTGTTCTTTCTAAAAACCTTCTGACTTCTTTTTGGGTTCAGAAACCTTCTCTGATTAGTACACTTTATTATAGCATGGGCTGGCAATGCATGATACATAATTCTTAAAAAAAAAAATTAATGATATAAGAAAAAAGAGAATTCAAAATCTAAGAAAAAAGAGAATTCAAAATCTAATTAACTTACATTTTCTCATATCATATTGTTTATATTTGAGTTACTATTTTTCTTCATTTTCATACCAGAATAACTCGGCTCAGTTTTTAGTTTACTTAATGTACTTTTTCATCATTTTATTTAACTTAACTTTATTAAGAAAGATCCGCTTCAATTTTTGTTCTTTCTAATAACCTTTTGATTTCTTTTTGGGTTCAGAAACCTTCTCCGATTAGTACACTTTATTATAGTAGTTTAAAAGGTCTGACTCCCCATCTTATTTTTCTTCAAAGTGAGGATCAATCTTTTTTTTCTTTTTTTTTCCCCCTTGAAAAATATGCCCCGTATTAAATAATGAAAGTGCATTAATAACTTTATGATGTTATATAGACAATGTTATGGAGATCATCATCTATTCCAAGAAATTACCTTCAAAGCAAGCAGAAGAGTGATGGTTTCCAAACTATGTTGGCCGCGGTCAACATAATCTCCTAAGAAAAGATAATCAATATATCTGCATACATTCACCAACATTTTCTATAAGATATTAACAAGAATTAGTAATTTCCAAAGTCTAAAAATCAAGTTGACAAAGAACACCCAGGTGTTAACATGGATTGCATTGGTTAGGAAATGAAGCATTTCTTCCATAGGCACAACTGATAGGCAGAGACACACTGATCTTTATAAATATTTGGTGCAGTTAAGCCAGCAGGCATGAATAAATAAATAGTTACTCAAGAGGTAGAAGCCAAATAAGATCACTCATACATGAGGGTGCGTCCAAAACTAGGATGCCTACTGCATTGCCTATTCTGAACAATGTTCAATTAACAAGTCTCAGAGAATTTATTGCGAATGCAACAGGAATACCATTATAGCTAATGCCATGAAATAAAGATGGATCCACAATTTCATATTGCTTTCATGAATATCTTATCATATGGCTCTCACAGGATCACACACTTTCAGCCAGTCAAAAATATTGATAATGAAGCTTAAAACGGGACTGTAACGTTTAACCTTCATGGTGACCATGAAGTTAATAACACTTTTCAGACTCTGAGCATAATAAGTACAATCAAGTATTTCATGCATAGATTTAAAGGAGTGTCTGAGCATGGGATAAAACTAGTCAAAGGAACAAGAAAGAATCGAAGGATGAAACCAGAGAATAGACAAACTCATGACATCATTGCAAAGATATCCAGCAGCAAGCATCAGTACAAAGTTGCTCCAAAAGCCACTAATCCCAAGTATTTAGTATCTACATAGACTATTCACAAGCTTGTGCACTGTGTACAATGACGGGTCCCATCACACTTGTAACATAATTTACGTTGGATCAATCTACAAGGAAGAAAACTTCAGTGGGCAATGTGCAGTTTGTGGGTAAATTGATGTATATAATGAACTAATCAGAGATCAGACCATACAAAACTTAGGAAGTGACACATTATTTATTTAATAACATCTCTGGATAAAATTTAGACATCCAGCTTCAGAACAGGGATATAATCTATGAAGAAAAACTTACGCAATATCCCCAGCAGTTGAAGGTGCCCCATACTCATCAAAAAGACGCATGAGATCTCCAAATTGGCCATGCAAGTCGCCAAAAATTTTTATAGGAGCCTTAAGCTGTAACACACTAGGTTCACTAGAGAATATCTTCTCAGCACTGTCGCAAAGATCAGCAATTTCATTGCAATCTAAGAAAAACTGCCGGCGCACTGGAGGCTTCCATCCACGAGGCTTTAAAAGATGTGCGATGACCTTAATTTGATGCAGCAAGAAAAACACACGAACTTAGTTCCGAACTTGAATAGCATTCTCAATGAAAACTATAACCATTATCAATTAAACGCATCTGTCCAAAATGGACCATGCACACTGCCTTGACCCTCAGATTAACCAAAGGACAATTTAACCATGGCCACTCAAATGTATCCAAGCAGTCTTCTCCATGCACACTTCACAGGTGCAATTTTCAAAATTGTGCATCTATAAATACAAAAGCAACAGTAATACCAGCTTATATTCATTCAGGAATAGATGACTAAATCGCAAAAGATCATGCGATGATTGGAGATGAAATATCATAGGATCAATGAGACCAAAACATGCAACCCAAAATGCTAAAGCAAGTACCCATGAGAAGATTATTATTCAACAAGTCTGATGCTGAAGAATTTAAATAAAGTGAAGTACAAATAAGAGGAGTTATCTCATGAAGGCTAGATATGATGACGAGATCAACCTAGTAAGTATAACTAATTGCAGTCATTGCATGGATCACTTCCCTAAAGATGTTTCAAATGTCCATTGACACAAACCTAGTTACTACAACCGATTCACGGATAACTTTGCCACAGCCCATCAAATGCCATACACATTATTATAAGGATCCTCACTACCTTCTTGGGCACATTGTTAATTGACATTTGTCGATCTAGCAACTTTCTTGCTGCAGAAGCACTCTCCGGCGTTCCATAGCTGACCCGCCTGCCTTCATTTTCGAACTGATCTATTGAAAGTTGTCTGACCATGCCACCTAAAGCTCCACCAGTTTCTGCAGCTACAACCACCTGAAATTTATAGAGAATACAACATAAAGAAACATGCAAATTAATTTCTGAGATAATACACTTATAATAGCCACTAATACAATGAGAAATGGCAGATACTAACAGCTCTATGATGCAGCCGCACTCCAGCTGGGGCAATATTATTTGGTCCAGCAGAATCAGGTATTTTAACAGAAGAAGATAATTGCTTCCCACTGGGAGTAGCCTCTGCACCACGATCCCTATCCGGCGATTCAACTTCTCCATTAACTTGCCGGGCCTTTGCAGCTGCCAAAGTAGCACTAATAGCCTCAGCTTCTGCTGCTGATGCTTTAACCAAGTCTTCAACACCCTTAGCCAATCTCCTGCAGAGCATCACCAACCATTAGTTCCCTGAATTAATTGAAGAGACAAAAGCAATGTGATTTTTATGTCATGCCACAAAATGGCAGAATGCTACTTTACCGTGATCCCTGAAGCATAGCATTTTCAGTGCTTATGTCAGTATACATGTCACCATTTACAGGGGGAGCAACTGGGTTTCCAAGCACAACTGCACCATCCGGGACTGCCTCAATCATCTGTCTTGTTCTTTCATCAACATAACCATATCTTCCTGTTAGCCGGGGTGATTGAGAATTCGATGAAGCAGCTGCAGCAGCAGCATGTGAAGCTGCGGTAGTCGTTTCTGCGGCAGCCAGATCTTCGGCAACAAGCAGGTCATCCAGCAAGACACCTGTCACAATACCACGCATCACAATGCTACTGTATGATATATCACTATACAAACTGTGGCAGAAGAACAAATTGCAGTTTCAGATCATGATTTGACAGACTACACCAAGCACCAAACAAGATCTTTACCCAAGAATCCTGTTGAGTACACAAAACTGTTATCTCCCCGAGAGAGAGACAATCGATCAAAATTGAAAAGTGAGTCAAAGGATCTTCAAAGAGACAATGGATACAACTATCTTATTTATCTGCATTCAATGATATGATATCTGCTCAAATTTTGATGCATGTGTAGAATTGTCTATACAACACACTTGCAGGGATGAGAATTCTCCCCCTCCTAGATACAGGAAGGGAAAACTCATTATCACCTACCAAAGCGGCAGGAGGGCTCCCCTAAGGTCGACTTGCAGAATCTTCAGACTTTCTATCTTCACTTTTACTTAAGAGTAGCATCAACTGTTTCCTATTACATTTCATCTAACATGTGTATCGCTAACTCATTCAAAGAACACTTTTACAAGTCAATGCAAGTAAATGATTCATAATCTGCGATTATACCCTAACACATGCTATACGCCAAAACCAAACCCTAAGATCATCGGTCTCGACTTCCAGAAAACTGTTGTTAGAATACACACATGCAACAGAACATTTAACATGATCCAGGAACAATATAATCTTCAGATTTTTCTATGCTTATAAACCAGAGCATACAAGAGAAGCTAAGAGATAAAAACAAACAGTAGACCTCATAATAGGCCTCCAAGACCAACAGTCTGTTAGGCTCATCCAATATGTTGGGCTGGGCTTGGACATGATTATGCCCCGTTGGCAGAGAACACCAAGGCCATATGAAAAAATGAAGACAGCCATGCAAGATATCCGCTCAAAGGCCCACTAAGGTCCACTAATTGGGCTTTGATTTCATTATGCTAGGCAGGCTTGGACAAATACTTTTAGGCCTGGCCTTGGGCTCATTCTAGCCAGAAGACATCATCTAGTTTTGCGCAAGCCAATTGACCCATGAGTCATGACATTATCAAATTGTTATTCCTATAGCATCCCAATTAGTGCAAATAAAGAGCAAAATTAGCAGAAATAACTCAATGTGCAAAATGATCTCTTACCACCACGTAAGCCACCATAAATAAATATTAGATCGCCAACAGCGGCAGCTGCATGCCTACAGCGCCTCGTCAGCTCAACTGCAGCATCGCCACCAGCTGCGTCAGCACTGTATCTGCCTGTTCTAGGACTAGTAACAACGGACTTGGTATCACACCAAACACCAGCTGCAGTATCCAACACTACAAACACAAGGAAGCAACTAAATAATAAGCATGAGCTGTGAAATGGGAGACACTTAAGATGTAAAACTATATCAACTGAAAATATACAGCAATAACAAAACAGAATAAACTGACCATTGCAGAATATTTTGTAAATGCTAGTACTCCTCCAATGTTTCATAATGGAAGATTAACTACCATTGAGACAACAGAGAAACAACAGAGATATAATGATCCCAAAGTGAATCATATAAGACTTAACTAACTCTTTTGTTGACCTTTTCTCCAGAATGCAAGTCGTGTCCACTAAAAAGCAAGTGAATGTCAAACCAAAATAAAGATCTCAGAGTGAGCAAGTGAATGACACCATAGGTCATTTGTCTATGACTTACTACAGCCTGAAAAGTTTCATCAAAATAACCTATGTATGTAAATATTCATTTTCATCTTAACCAGGAAAAAACAATTGAACTAAAGCTCCATTTGTTTTGCCAAAAAATGAATGATTTGGAAAATACTTTCCAAAAACAATCGCTTGTATCCCTTACCAAAAAAAAAAAAAAATGAACGAAAAATATTTTCATCGTCCATGAGAATATTTAGACAAAAATTGCTGTCCATAATGAAAAGAATTTTCCATTGACTAATTATTTCAAGCAATGCAAACAATTACTTTCAGGAAAATATTTTTTAACTCATTCATTTTCTGCAAAACAAACAAACCCTAAGGGAATTAGATTTGCTGCAAGAAAGCAACAGTCAAAGAATTGCAAACCTGAGGAAATGCAACTATGTTGCAGGCACTAGAAATGGAAATGCCAAACCACATGCAAATTATCTCTTTCCGCTTTAACTCTAGGATATTATTTGAAGCGTAAATCCTTCGAATGCAAATTTTCAATACCAAAGGCAAGGAATTCTTAAATTAGAGACGCAATAATCAAGTACCAGCCACACTTGACGAGTCCTCTACCATTCGTCCACCGCCAAGTGCACCTCCAGATACATGGAGACGAGCATTAACGAAGACCTAAATTATTGGTCAGATCAAAATGAGAAGCTTTACCCCTAAATTAAGAAAAACATATACAAATGCATGAAAAACCCACCGCTGCATGCTGGTATCTTGGAGATGGGGAAACGCCAGGGGCAATGGCCCATTCCCATCGTCCATCCCTATGTTTGGCGAGTCCATATGCACTTGCCAGGGGCTGCAAAAGTAAGAAAAACACCAAAGGAGAAAAAGTCAACTCTATTCCTGAAGATAAATACTAAGCGGACCATTATAGTCATATTAGTTAGTTGAAGCAAGTATTTCAGGCTCTGGTCAGTCAGCATGCTAAAGCAAATGCGAACTGATAAATAGATATACACATCCAGACGCATGTAGAGAGAGAAGGATAGCAAATCGAAAGAAGGTTGCAAAGAGGAAAGGTTGCATTTTAAGAGCCCTTCATTAAAGCTGAGAGCTGCGAGATGGTTTGCACTCACCACGCTACTTGCATCCCTCCCTCCACAAAGCAGAAGAAGACCATCGGAACGTGCACTAGCAGTTGCATACCTAAGCACAAGTACAGAGCCATATCATGCCATAATACAATAAGGATGACAAGACATAAGCAATTAGAGCTCCAACAACAGTTCACAGAAATGAAAATTTACCCAGGAAGTTGCAACCAATAACAGAATAATAAACAAAATGATTTTATAGAGATGGAAACAATCTCTGGTAACAGCAAGAACTAACAGAATGACTGTATTACAAACCGTTTAACTGTAACAACAATTTAAGGGTTTGTAATACCATTGCAACCGAACGCCAGGACAGTGCTTTATCATTGGGACAAACATGTGAAATTGAGAAGTTAAAGAACATACTAATATATTGTCATGATGTGCATACTCAGCTCCACGAGGGAAAAAAGAATTGAGAATATACAGGCAAATGAGGATAATTTATTGTCATAAAATGCACATGTGGATAATCCATGCAAACGAGAGTGGGTGAGGAGGGGGGAGCAGAAGGGTTGAGCATATGTACATGCAAGGAGGTGGTCCCTCGCCTTCTGGTTCTAACTTCCTCCATTCATAGGGTTTGGCAGCAGTATCCAGGGCCCATACATCAGCCAAAGGCCGCTTTCCTGGCAAAGGAAAAACCAAAAAACCACCGCAATGTTATTTGAATCCACAGAAACATATAAGTAACTGACCTACGCCAAACGACATAACTGCCATCCAATAAAAGGACTTACCGTCATTTCCACCAATTGCCATGAGATATCTTTGCCCCACCAGGGCCATAACATGTCCATACCGCGGCCCTGGGCCAGGACCTTGAACAACAACTCTGGATAGAACCAACAGCTACATAAGGGGATGACGTATATCAGAAAAAGAAATTTCGTAAATGAAAGCACTCTGCATCCAACCTATGCCATCTTGGTCTTTGCTGCGTAAGATCGAGAACATGAAGATCCTCAGCAGACAAGCCAGCAGGACCAATTCCACCCTGTGTTCAATGAAACACTTCGATTTGAGAATTCCAAAACGATAAGTTAATTGTTAGTGTCAATTCCTATGGCACTAGGTTATGACAAATGATTTCAAAGATATTAAGAGCCTGTTATTGCATCAATCGAATCCTTTCATATAAGAGAATTGCTTTCTTTTTGGCAGGGTCAAAATCAAAACATAGTTTTCACTATCCATGCTATCCTCATAAGAGGCCTAATTAGAATGCACGTGAATGGCGAATTTCTCTGTTTAACTTTGCTGAACCTAAGGCATTGATTGATAACATGCTAGTGAACTAGAGAAAATTATGAAGTGGAAGAAAAAAGGTTAATAATTCTTCATCGTCCAAGTGGAAGAAGCATAAAGGTCTTTCGCCTAAAAAGTAGAGCAGGGTTGAGGGTGGCAAACACATCACATTTCCTCCAAGAAGACTAAAATGAATGGGTTGTACTCTATAAACAGCACTTTGCAGCACAAACAACATTCTCTTGAAGCAAGTCCTTAGACCTCTAAATGCAACTCAGCAGACAAAAGATTTGACAAAAAGATATATCAAGCAGAGATTTCGTCAACATTAAGGAAGACAAATGAACTTCAAGGGATGAATCATATGCTAACCTGAATGACAACCATAGTTCCCACGGCACAAGCCACATGGGCTGCTCTTGGTGTGGGTGGTTCTCCAAATGGAGTAATCCTGCAAAATAGCATCAAGTAAGCACTAAAATCTTGAAAAATAGAAATCCCAGAGTATGTTAAGAAGATATTATCCCATGGGTTTACCTAGACCATTTATTTGTCAAGACATCATAACAGTGCACATCAGCAGTGGCACCAGCAAGTCCTGCAACCCACCCAGAAATGGTCATTACATTTCACAGCACAAACATTTCTACGAAATTGGATTAAGAAACTTCTCACGAATAACTTCTCACCCATAAGACGCTATAGCATATTGCTTACCAATGCATTAATAGACAATATAACTTAACCATGAAATTACGAGAGTATTAGCATGCAGGTCCTCAATTTCACATGGTTTCTTTTTTTTCGACTATAACCAATAAGGACTCAACAAAAATCACTTGTCCCTATACAGAACAAAAAGGTCGTGCACATTTCTTTCCATAACTAATCAAACATAGGCATCTCAAGAGTCACAAGTAACATTACCACAAAGCACTTTTATATGAGCACATGAACACAGGTGGCGATATGAAGAAACTAAAGGAAGTGAACAAAAAGAATTGAGATGTGACATGAGGTTCTTGGATCCTAAGAAAAATGGAATGACTCTGCGCAAGTATGTCGTGGAGAGCTCAGAATACAGTAACACATCGACTGCTGTATTACGACATGAGATGAGTTGCATATGATACTCAGTCATAACTAATCTGAAAAAAGAAAAAAAAAAGTCCCAGGCACATAGAACATGAGGATTTAGCATTGGCGATGATTTCCAAAAAAAAAAAAAACAAATAAAGTCAAAATGCCAATGCTCGAGCCTGATACTTCGATGACAAACACAACGAAAACTTTCGCTCATGCCCGTGAAGGCAAGCAAAACTAATTAACTTTCATCAAACGCTAAACTAGAGTTCGAACGCAAATAAATATGGCATCCATACGCCAACAAGCTCATTGCTTCCCGCAGCCAGAAGGCAATCTCAACACTAGATCAAACAGGCGAAAGAGATGCGACAAAAGCCACACAGAAAGTCACAGCATACTGATTCCGGCGTTCCCAGCTGACGACGGAGCTCCTGAAGCCGCAGAATTGCCCTCGAGAGCAGTTGCGCCGCCGAACAGAATCAGCCTCGGCCCAATGTAACCGGGAGTCCCCTCCTCCCCGACCGCGGCCACCGCGGTTAACGTGTGTCCACACCTCGGCCCGGGGCCGTCCTCCTTCTTCTCCAATATCGCGTTCACCACCGAGTACGTCGGGGCCGGCCTCGGCCCGACCACGGGGCTCTGCTGCACGGCCGCCTGCTGCTGCGACGCCGGAGGCTGCGGGGGCGCCGCCGCGGCCGCCGCCGGGGATCCGCCCCCGGCCGGAGGCTGCTCGGCGGGCGGAGGGGACGGGCCGTTGTTGTGGTTCTGGACCGCCGGATCGTGATCGGCATCGGTCACCATCGAGGAATCGACCTCCATCGGATTCGGCAGACCCTTCGGATTCCAAGCCCTAGCTTCGAGATCGGAACTCACCGGCTCCCCGAATTGGAGCTCCCGATCGACATTCCCCAATCGGCTCCACCAATCCAAAAAAAAAAAAGCCAAACCAAACCCTAAGCAACTCCTCGTCGGGAGGCCGATGCAGAATCCGATGAGAGCGTCGGGGCTGTGGGAAAAAAGACTTTTCCGGGAAAAAGGAAAAGAAAGAAAATGAGGAAGTGGAGAGAGAGAAAATCGCCGGTCCTTAGGTTTTAGGATTCTAATTCTCTTCTTTCTCTCTCTCTTCTTTCTCTCTCTAGAGAACCTCGAGGCAAGACGAGGAATAAAACCGGGACGGAGACGATCGCGAAGAAGAGAAAGAGAAGACCCTCCCACTCCCCGTCCGAAAACACACACCCAAATCACTTTCTCTCTCTTCGGAAAATGAAAATGCGCTGCGTTTTTTATTATCCCGATTTTCCCCTCTCTCTCTAACTGAAAAAACCACAGTAGTTAGTCGATACAGACTACAGTGATGCGCATCATTGTCATAATTAAATAATCTTCTGATTTTTCTAAAGTCCGCCTTATTTTTCCCCGAATTTCTTTAAAAAAAATTAATATTCAAACGCCGCGTTTTTCTCTCTTCGGTCTTCTCTCTCTCTCTCTCTCTCTCTCTCTCTCTTCGCGCGGTCTGTGATTGGCGCACACTGGGCGTCGTCTCTCGTCAGTCCAGAGTGGCAAAGCTGCAAAATTTAGGTCGGGCCGAACCGGTCGACGGTCGACGAGCGTACGGAAACCGGGCCGGCGGGGCTTGGCCGGACGAACCGGGGCGCTTAACGGTAACGGTATCCACCGGCTCCTACTTGCGTGGGGCCGATAGCCTCCGGGAGGGAGGTCGCGTGAGCCACGCTCGGGCGGGCGGGGGTGTGGCGCACGCGCGGGGTGGGGTGGGCCCCGCCCGTGCTGGGGCGGGGATGTTGGTTCCTATTCGGGAATGCGTCAACCGCTAGGAGGACTCGATTTTTTTCCGCGCTCCTATCCTGGGGTGACGATTTTGATGAGATGATTAGCGGGCTAACTTATTGCTCCCCCGATGGGATCGTGTGATTAAGACAGGCTTAAATTGCCAAGTTAGGAGATATTTTATCTCGCTTTCTATTTTCAATAATTACCTCTTACGATTATTAAGATTACAATTTATCGAAAAAGAAATAATTATTTTTTTAATGTACAAATCACCATTTTGCCTCGACAATCTTGCTTTTCACGAGCATCAATATTATTCTGATGCCTAAAATAAATTCATCTTTTTAACTATTCCTTTTACGTACAGTATTTCTTTTCTTGTTTTTTAGAGCAACACCACTATGTAAATTCAGCAAAATTAGTTTATTCATGTCATTTTGGAAGTGGATAGTGAATAATTCTAGGTCTATTGAAGAATTTTTTTTTTATGGCGGGTGATGTAGCAAGCTATAAACAACTAACAATTAACCAAAGTGAGTTGTATTTAATGATTAGTAAGTGCTTCTCACATTGAGGGTAATGAAAGGCAATAGGGTATTAATCATGCAAGTAAATCCAACGTTTCAAAGAGATTATCATTTTTATATGCTCGTCAATGCATTGCCAACCTAATTTTGAAAAACGCGACTTACAATCAATTACCCACGATTATTGAATCGGATTGAGTCATTCTTCAAATCTAAATGTAGGTTTGAGCTTCGATTGGAATTGCAATTGTGCAAATTTGTCACATTGTCCATGAACTTGAGTTATGCGAGATCAAACAAACTTCATCTCATAAGCACATTGCGAGGTTCACCTCGTCAAAAAACCCATCAATAGTGGATCAGATTGGATTTACATGGTCAAAAAATTAGTACAATCATATTAATCAATATTTACGTGATACAATTTTGGTGATTGATATCCAATCAATTTGAACGAAGCCTATGTTCAATTCAAACTAGGCTCAAATTCTGAGCAAAATTTCTCCTTAAATAAGGAAATTAGCATATTCAAAGATAACCAATTAAAAACAACTCAAAATGAGAATTGACATAAAACAAATTATTGAAAATTTTGATGAATCTAGCCAGTTGAACATCACTTGTTATTTCTCCTAATCATAAAAAATTTGATCTAATTTAGTAGACGAGATTATGCACGAGGAGATACATACAATGCAAACTTCTACTCCCGTAAGCACGGAAAGACCGGAAAATACTAAAAAATAAAATAAAATTGTTCTAACCCATTAAATTTTATAATAAGGAAAATAAGGAAATGTGTACTAAATACCGACAATGGTTTCTAAAATGTCATCATCAGCGAAGCCGCTGACGCTGCACCTAAGGACTTGCCACAATCTTGGTGGCTCGTCCATGTTCTTCAAGATCTTGGCCTTATAATCGAATCCTGCAACCATGGACGAGCTACCGTTGTTAGATCTAGAAACAGGTTTGGGCTCGACAGCCAGAACAAAGAACGGGATTTAGCTCGACGCAGGTATTCGTGGTCGAGTCTCAACTTAGCGGCTAGGGCGCACCAGATGTGCAGGCATTCTCTTTCGTTTTTGTGTAGAAGGAGAAAAACATTCGATTTTCCTTTTATAATTGACATGAATCGCAAATGAGTATGATACAAATTTACTAAGGGTCCGTTCGTTTCGCAGAAAATAAACTATTTCAGGAAAATATTTTAGGAAGTCATTTTTTAGGAAAATAATAATATTTTCTCGGTGTTTGCTTAAAACCCGAAAATATTTCGGAAAATGTTTTCCGGTGTTCGGTAAAGAAAATATTTTCCAGTTGGCGGCGCGAGTGAGTGTCAAGCTCGAGGCTCGCTAGATCAACGAGCGCGAGTTTGAGATCGATGAGTTTGAGGTTCACTTTGGTCGACGACTACCAATAAAAAAGAAGATGGGAAACAAAAAAAAAAAAAATGAAAAGAAAAAGGAAAGAAAAAATCATTCTAATTAAAAAAAAAGAAAAAGAAAATTAAAAAATAATTTGAATGAAAAAAAAAAAAAGAAGAAAAGAAAGAGGAGGAGGAAGTCGGGAATTGTAGAGGTGTGAGATAAGAAATATCAGTGAGGAAAATGTTTTCCACTTTTCAAAAGTGGAAAATATTTTCCCTACTTTGAAAACTTTTTTCATTCGTTTGATGGAAAACATGTTCCTCAAAAATTCATTTTCCGTAAAATGAACACTTGTAGAAAAATTCGGAAAACGTTTTTAGGAAATTATTTTTCGCGAAACGAACGAACCCTAAAATTCATATGTAATTGAGCTTTGTTATTCTAAACTCGTAATTATCTAACTTTTAAAATCTTAACCAATCGTAGCCTACAAATAAGAGCTAAAAAGCGGTTCGGGTTTTCGACCAATTCCGGCGCCTCCAATTCCAAGCCCCGAAAACAAGCTCAGCGTATTCAACAAGAACATCGCCAAATCCTCCATCCCATCTAAACAGGCTACGCAACAGCACATGATGGGACAATGTGAAATCGTTCATGGGCATGGTGGGCTCTCGAGACACGTGGCATCACGCAGCGAGAGCACGACCACTTTCGATTCTGGTACTTCGACCCTGGCCTAGATAAAGAAACTTAGGTGGACAAGTTTTCATTATTCAAACACTTCATGATGGATAGAGAATCTCAGCATGGGCCTCGAAAAAATTAAAGACGATCCGGAGCAAAAAGCATTGCTCTCGTTTTGCTGCGCTCTTGAATGCCCCTTTTTTTTCTTTTCTCATTTTTTTTTAAATGA
Source organism: Eucalyptus marginata (assembly GCA_014182565.1). Taxonomy (NCBI): domain Eukaryota; kingdom Viridiplantae; phylum Streptophyta; class Magnoliopsida; order Myrtales; family Myrtaceae; genus Eucalyptus; species Eucalyptus marginata. The sequence goes on along the minus strand of CM024586.1, from coordinate 48,502,344 downwards.
AAACTTTCAAATAAAGGCTTGAAGTATTATCAATTTATTAAATAAGAGTCTAAAGTTAATATTATTTTAAATAAATACCTAAAGTGCATTTTTTCCCTCAAATAAGAGTTTGAAGTAGCTTTATTTCAAATAAAAGATATATCAATTTCAAAGAAGGATATGATCTTATCGATTGATCAAGGACATTTTCGTCCCTTTGCTTCTTATTTTTTTCCACTCAGGTCTGGGCAAGCCCTTTGGTTGGCAAGGTTGCTGGCCCTCAACCAGGCCCCGAACACCCCATCAACAATGTGGTAGTTTTTTTTAATTTAATTTGTGTTTTCTTTTTAAGTCTTAGATTTTTTTTTTCATTTTTAGTTTGTCTTTTTTATGCAAAAAAAAAAGAAAAAGGAAAAAATAAAGAAATAAGGGAAGAAAATAAGAAAAAGCAAAAGGATGAAAATGTCCTCGATGAGAAGAAAATAAGGGAAAAAAAAAAAAGCAAAGGGACGAAAATGACCTTAATCGATAAGTGAGGTCGAGTTATTCTTTCAGATTGACCTAATTTGAAACAAAGTCCACTTCATTTCCATATTTGAGAAAATGATGACATTCAAAATCCTTATTTGAAACGGGCAAAGTAAGGACACTACGGATCCTTATTTAGATTCTTTCTAGAAAAAATGAATAATTTATTCTGGAATTGAAGAAGCAGCAATTCAAACGAAACTCCCATGATTATGGGGTAGAATTTCCCAACACGTGTAGCTCGAGCTGGGCATGACTATTGACCCGGCAGATCTTATTTGACTTGCGACCCGCGAGAAGTATTTTCCTTTCGAGTCGGTTCAAAAAGGATTTCTATTCCTCGTTCTTTGATCAGAGACAAAGCGAAGAGGCTTCCGCTTCGGTCGATATTACAGAATAACTCAATTTCCTATGAAAAATCCACAGGTCATAAGCCTTCTAGTAATTCAAGATCGATAAAGTGTGATTTGCCTCGTCACATACGTAGCTGGAGACAATTTCATGGAATAATTTGTGTTGTTAAGTTGCTAGCCAATTACCTAGATTATGACATACAATTCCAACGACAATTTTCCACAACCAGACATGGTCTCGCCCAGGTGGGTTTTTCCCCTACCCGATGGTCAATTGCTAGGTATAGTCAATTGCTACTCTTGACCCTCGTTACATCCTCAGAACTCGAGACTCGGCTAGATGTAGTTGTTTCGATATTTTGAATAAATACCCATATTACCCTGATAGTAACCATTGTAATCTCTCAGATAACGTAGAGCAATTTATAAGAATATTAATACTTTAGAGACATGATTAGATGGGTTCAACTGCCAAATTTTGAGAAATTAAAGTGGTGAGAACAGTTTTGAGATTCGATTATTTGTCATGGAGAGTGAATTTGGGAATTGAATTTAATTCAACTCGATTAACCGTTCCTAGGTGACGTAATCAAATCGACCTTCCAAATGGACTAACATCAATTTCTTGATGCGGGCTCGATGGGAGCGTACGGTGTCTAGATCTTCTTATAGATATAATTGCGGACTCGAGCTAGCATTGCGCATGTGATTATTCCTTTCCCTCCTTAAAAATCAGTCAGCTTTTCTTGTTTTCGTTTTCCTGCTACTCAACAATAAGGAATTAGCTTGACCCCAAAAAAAAAAAAAAAAAAAAACGATAAGGAATTAGAAAAGGGCCTCCCAACTCGCCACCAAAACAGAGTTGCTTGATAGTACCAAGGTTATTTAACATTTTTTCGCTCGAAAAATGTCAATTTTTCACGAAATCATAATGCATTTTGTTTCACACCGTCAACAAGAAACCGTGCGGGCTCCGTTTCAAACAAACGTGACGTCGTAAATACAAGAAGAAGAAGGAGGAGAATGTCTCTTCCTCCTCTAGGAACCGGGGAATTTAGAATGGGCTTTTTGGCCCGGCCCATTTGTATGCTCGATGAGCTCCAAAGCTCGCGGCCCACTGATCTGTTGTGCCATTCGTCTGAGCCACAATTGCTTCACAATTCGGCAAAAGGAAAGCCAACGGAACTCTGCGTGTCCAAGAGTCGAAGAGCGCATCGCATCTCAAATTCACTTATCTGATGATTGCTCCATTTCGTTCCGCACTCGTGAGAGGTTTTGAAAATCGAGTCATTCGATATCAAGAAGCAGAAATGTAGAGTACAGAAACTCCGCTGTACGGCCTTTTAAAGACGGTAGGTCAATTGGGAACGTCCTATGCGAAGTGTCAATTCGGAAGAGATAGCAACGTGCATTGGTCCCGGTCCGCTCCTCAATCCGGGAATAAGAATGGATTGCTCGATTCTAAGTGGTTCTCGAGAAAATTGGTATGATTCCCAACTCTAAAATTTTGGTATATGAAATAATGTGTCTAATTCACGGCCTTGGAAATGATATGTATAGACTAGACTGAACCGATCGAGAGTGTGCATATATATATGCGACCTGTCGAACTCAATCGACTTATTTAAGCCATTTTGACTCATTTTCACGCAATGAAACTATAATGATCAATATCCAATCCAACGCACGTTACTAAAACACTTATGTATTTAACCCAATCTATATAAATTGATTCCTTGACCAATGTGAAAGCATGAAGTAAAAGAGCGTGAGATCCGGTGATACCGAGAAAAAATTGTGAACTCATTTAACATCAATATTAAACTCATCATGACAAAAAATAATCCCTTTAGATATGGATTAAGAAATGGGATTATCATCCACTTTGATAGTACATATTACGGTGGAAACCTTAAAAACAAAGAATGAGGATAACTTATTTATAGCATAAACCATAAAGTAATAATAACAATAACATCACCCGTCCCTACGTCAACCCATGACTATATTGGGATCGGTCCGTTGTGGACAGTTGGTTCCTGGTCCCAAAATATGGAATCAAGAACAATTGGTGCAAATCTCATCAACTGGATTAAATAGGCAAAATCAGCATGGAATATGTATATATGTTTATTTTTTTATAGCAAAAATCCAAAAAAACAATTGAAGCCAAAGTATTTATAACATAACTATAGATTAATAATCATAACAATAACACTATCGATTTCCTCGTTGTCCCGAGAACCATATCAGTATTGGCCAATTAGGTCCTGTACAGTTTCAAGATAAAAAGAATTGGTCTTGACTTGTCCGTTATAATTCTTAATTTCAAGGTGGAAACTGACCTGTAAAGAAACTCGCCCCCAAGGGTCATCAATTTAATTTTCTTTGAAGAAAAGGGGGAAGAAGAAAGAAAGAAGGATTAAAATCATTAAAAATGTAAAAAAATCAATACACTTACAACACATTTACTTCAAAGATAATTTTCGTCTCAGAGTAAATCTCAAATTAATATTTTTCAATACATTTATCTCAAATTAATTTTCATTTCGTAAAAAAATCTTAAACTAGTATCATTGACCCAAATCCACCTCCACTAAAACACATGTACCAATTCACTGGGATTTTCCATATTGGATTTGTTATTCTTTTTGTTTGATCTATTTTGCAGTTATTTGCCGTGCATGTTGCATTGTAAATAGGACAATGGACGGAATGTTGTTGAACTTGAAGGGTAGATTTGAATTAGGGAAATCACTTTAGATTTTTTTTCTTTTTTCACGAGATAAGGATTGATTTTTTTCGAGAGAAAAGCGTCGTGGAGATACTAGTTTGAAATAATTTAGAATAAACGTGTTATGAGTCATGACCAAATCGATTTGGACTTTTTATATTGAATCAACTGAAGAAAAAAAATAGGGATAATGAAAAAAAGGGGGTGTAGAAGTGGACGGGCTTGATGTGGAAGATCAGGATTTGCGCGACAGTTGTCACAGCAAGACATGGAGAGGACCATCCTCCATCTTTGACCATCGTTTTCCGCCATCTCAATTCATCTCCACCGCCCGATCACCCTCACCTCTCAATTTTACGAAATTTCCCCCAATTTTCCCGCTCGATTTTTTCATTTTTTATTATTATCCTCGCTACGCGACAACGAGGGGGGGTGGGGCCCGCTTTCGACGGTGATCCTGTCCTCCTCGCCTAGGCACTGGCAAAAACCCCACAAGTGCGCGCGCATTCCGAGGCGGGGTTCCCCTCCCCGGGCCCCACCCCAGCCCAACCGAGCTGAGTCACCGAGAGAGAGAGAGAGAGAGAGAGGGGTTGGCTCGCCCACCGACGTGACTTCGCAACGCTATAATATGTCGTACGTGCCAGATCTGTCCGAGCAAAGGACAATAATACGTCACATCCGACCAAAAAAAAAGGCGCAAAAAGAAAAGGCGCAATTGTACGTCACATCGGACCCGCTCTTTACTCGGCACCGCGTGGAATTTATTCACCAACAGGCCAAATATGACGTCATCGGGCGCAGACACCTAGTCGTCGCCTAGCGACTCGGGGGAGCCGATCCCAGCCGTTCCGGTGGAGAACTCACCAGATCGAACGGTCGCGGTCGGTGCCCCCAGGTCCACGAGAAGTCAAGACCCTCGAGAATTTACCCATGGAGCCCCGCGGGTGCTGAAATTTTCGGGACCCAACATGGACATATTAATTAAAGTCAAAATTTATGATGGATCCGATCCCAGGTAAAGAGACGACAGAAACAGAATTTTTTTTTTTGGTTTTTGGGTCAGTACAGAAACGGACTGAGATGGTAAGAAATTAGAATTAAGAAAGAGGGCAAGTTTCTTTTGTCAGTTCTAACGCATGCCATCGGCATCTACCACCCATCTCGAATAGACATAAAATTTTTTTAATCCCGTAAAACATTCACATTAATTTTTTTTTTAATAACACAGAGTTCTAAACTTGATCCTCATGACACATTTAATATTTATTAAGATTTCGTTGATAAGCACCATTAAACATTTGAGGCCACTATTGACCTGGCATTAATTTATACTTTTCAAGGACGATGTGAGCTGGAGTGGCGCCGCAAATGTCACATCAGCAAAGAAAAACTTATAAAGACAAAAAAAATCAAACCAGAGGAGAGAGATTGCAGATGGTCGGAGGAGCCACCGCCCGTTCCCACCTTGCCGGAAGCGGAGCTCGGCCTAGATGGCCGGACCTCAAGCTTTACTCAGATCCGCAACTCGGCCGATCCTGCCCAACGCCAAGATCTCGTCCATTGAGAAATCACGCTCCAGATTTCCCACCCCCCCACTCCCCACGTCTTGAAATAATTAAAGAAAAAAGCAAAGAAAAGACAAAAGGAGCACAGAACACCGCCCGAAAAGTCAAAGGTGTTGAAGGAGTGAAGAGAGAGAGAGAGAGAGAGCAAACATTCGTGCTTCCTTCGTCCAAGAAAGCGGGCCAATGAAAAGAAACCCGTGTCCAGCATTATTACGGTGGATTAAACAAAGGAGGAGAAGGACAGAGCAAAGCCTCCACCGACAGGAGACGTTCCTTCCTCTTTCTTTCCACTGTCGCACATCATCTCCAAATAAACAAAAACGCAAAAGTCAAGGGAGAAAAACGAGCCCTCCTCTAGAAGCAAAGAGCTCCCCCCACGAAGCTTACGGCATTGATGTTGCCACCAAGCGACGTCGCGACCAGCATGTCGCACGACTAAATTCTCCAAGACCGGTGCATCTACCGGTCTTTAAGTTCCACGGCCACCAACTGGTGACCACAAATCACAACCTCGCCCGCAAATTTAATTACTCTAAACCCAGGAAAGAAAAGAAAAAACCCGAGAAAGATGACGAATATCACGGCAGCATCTGAGCACCCCGTTAAACATACTCTAGATGCAGAAATAAAAATCCCTTTCCCAGTCTTAAAACACCGCACTTGCTAATAAAATTATAGATCGAATGCGAAAGCGAGAATGTACCAACCTAGACTCCTCCCACATGGAGATACGACGTTCTTTTAGTCCTACTCTAGGAAGACTAGCCAACAAACTACCGCATTATTCAAAACACCTGATGCAAGACACCGCAACCTATCAGAAAGCTTACTACGACCAACCTCCCATGGAACCTGTCGGGCTAGTACCTCCGAAGGGCAAACACATCAAAGAGGAGAGAGAGAGAGAGAACTGGAATCAGGAGTAACTTTAGGAAGAAGATTTATCCAACAGCAGAAGGAAAGCACCAGGCAACAAAAAAGCTTCGGGGAGTGGCCCTTTTCACCTTTTGCACTCTCTAAAGCCCCATCGGTTCTTGGCTTTTTTCTCTTCCCAATTTCCCATTACACCATCTTTCTTGCTCACCTCTCATCTTGAATGAGTAAAGAGAGTACAAGGAGGATTATTCTTCCCCCGTACGCTATGTACAAAAAAGGGAGGTAATTTACCTCTAAAGAGCCTAATTACAATACTGGCATACCAGGGCAGTTGTCGTCATAAAATTCTTTTTTTGCACTCTCTAAACTCTAATAGAAGTACCTGCTCGGACATCTTAAATCCGATAATCTACATTTTCGTCTCTTCGATGCAAGAAGCTCAAGTTGGAGCACGCAGGCTTTCTCGGTCATGGGCACGTTGATGCCACTTCAAACCATTTTTCCCCATGCATTTTCTCCAACATTGTTCTCGTAGCCTTTGGGGCACAAAATTCTTCCCCTGATCTTTGTAAACCTGTTAAAGACATTTAATCAGGATATTTACTTTAAAATGCAACGGAAGGACCAAGCCATAGGGAAATGCATACCGGACAGCAGATCATAAAGAAGTGAGAACATCGAACGGAATAGCATGATTTACACGCTCCCACAGCGAAAGATTACACAGCATTATTAGCATTATACTTGGGATATAGTGTTTGAACATCTTCGGCATCTGCCAGACTATTATGTAGGCACATTACCCCCAAAAAAGCTACCACCCACACTGAATCATCATACAATTTAACAAGCTCATGTTTATTTTCAACCCATTTGTCAAAATTTTCGGAATGCATCCTCCTGCGGATGCTCTCTTGCTCGAATCTAACACCAGTTGCCCACACAAGAAGGCCTGCAAATACGGTTTAAACCTCTGAAGAAGAGGAAAGAGACAGCAGAAAAAGCTTCGACGGAGGATTTTCAAATAAGAGAAAAGACTGATATATCAAAATCTATCCCCATGACAGCTGTTAGGCCCCATCTTATAAAGGGCAATTTCTAGCAAATAATGCACCATCATAAATGATTTACCTTCGGTGGTGCACTGCACATTCTGGCAATTGGATAACTACTTGCAAAAGATGCATCTAAGTAATGAGCACCAGCTAAGAAAAAGGGGAAGAGATCATCCGATCATAAGTCCAAAAATTATTCAGAAAAAACAAAAAAGGATCATCCGACCTAAAATTTACGCCAGACAGCTTCTAATCAAACGAATCCTGCCAAAAAGCAAACAACCAACAAATGCCGATTGACCGGGCCATGTATCGCCAAAAGATCCAAACTTTCCAGGGTTAGCTAAAACCACCCATCGCCCATTTAAGAAAAAGCACCAACAACCGAGTCACCGACAGGACTCGCTGAGTTGAACCCAACCCGCCAAACCCCCGACTCGGCTCAACTCGCAGCAGACTCGGTAAAGACATCGATCGGAAAAGAAGAACGAAAAGTTCGAAACTTGGATCGGTTCTTACTCACTCACCTGAGCAGCAAAAGAGATCAGTCGCGGAAAATGACCTTGTCGGCGATGCTCATCAACGGCTCCAAGCAATCCGGCGAGAACTTCCTCGCAAAAAGGTACGACTCCGAGTAATTGGACGAGCGGAGCCGGTGGATCAGGTCGGGGGAGACCTCCGGGGGCCGGTAGGTGTAGGGGTGCCCATTGACGGTGCCCGTCCAATTGACCCGGGTCAGCGTGTAATGCGTGCAGCCGCCCGGATCCTCCATGGACAGGAGGGTCGGGAAGTAATGCTCCTCGGGATAGCACGAGTTCTCCTGGTAGCAGGGCAGCCGGAACTTCTTCCAGAGCTTGCGGTCCCTCACGACGGCCCGGGCGTGGCGGCGCGTGAGGACGAAGAACTGCGATCCGACCCGGAACTGCTCGAATGGGACCTCGGGGAGCATCGCGTACCGCCCCCGGGCCGTGTACCGCTTCCAGAGGCTCTTGGACCGGGAGAGGATCTCGATGTAGCTGCGGAAGCGGAGGAGGACGCCGTGGCTGCCGGAGGCATCGGGGTCGGTGAGGTCGAAGCGGGGGGACTCGAAGAGGGACCGGTAGACGTAGGCCAAGGAGTGGAGCGGGACGCAGTACTGGGAGACGAGGGCGAAGTAGGTGTTGGCGGGGTCGTCGAGGATGGCGGTGGCGAGGAGGCGGCGGGTGGCGGAGATGAGCGTCGGGGAGGCGCGGGCGGTGCGCTTGGCGGCGATGAAGCGGCCGGCGAAGACGCCGTCGGCGGGGGCGGAGACGTTGGAGGAGGGATCGGCGTGGACGTAGACGTTGAAGAGGCGGCGGTGGCGCGGGGACCCGGAGAAGAAGCGCTGCCAGAGCGGCGCGAAGTGGAGCGGGGTGTTGGTGAGGAAGAGGAAGGCGATCTTGGGGCGGCGGGAGGCGGAGGAGAGGCGGGAGGGGGAGGTCGGGGAGGAGGCGCGGCGGAGGAGGGAGAGGTCGTCGCTCTCGTCGGAGGGGGAGATGGGGAGGGGGAGCGGCGGCGCGGGGCCGAGGAGGCGGGGCCCGAGGAAGAAGAGGAGGGAGAGGGAGAGGAGGAGGGTGAGGGAGAGAATGTATGGAGATCTGTACATTTAGAAGATCCCGATCAATGCCGAACGAGATGCAGATGATGACGACGAAGACGACGACGACGGCGACGATGAAGAGGAATCGCAGGAGGAGATCCAAGATCGGTGGGGGTTAGGGTTTGGGTTTGGGTTTGGATTTGGAGTTGGAGTTGGAAGGGCATGGGGTATAGAGATAGAGAGAGAAGAGAGGTTTTGGTGGGGGTGAAGATGGAGATGATGGAGATGATGGAGGGAGATGGAGGGGAGTGATGGCGATGGAGGTTGAGGGGTTGAGGGGTGGGTATAGAGGGCCCTTCCTTTTATTTTCTCTCTCTCTGACGGCGTGACGGAAGGGGGCGATTCGGTTCTTTTTCTTCCTTATCTTGGACTCTTCTTCTTATTTCTTTGCTTCGTTACTGCTCAGAATTCTCCCCCACTTTCTGTAAAAATATCAGAATACGATTTGCTTAAAAAAAAGTAAATCGCAGAGGCTGGATTTTCTAATCTCCTCATGATTACGGAGATGGGTTTTCGAGATAAATTTATAATTACGTAATCGTGAAATTTGACCGCATTAGTCTTGGTCGGGGGAGGGGTGAGGGGAAATTGCCTCCGCTTACCGACAGATCGGACAGATCTGGACAGATCTGGACACCACCCCGCGTGCGTGAAACGGGGGTCAAGTGGGCTGTCCTGTTGCGCTGCCCGTCACCGCTTGGCCGCTGCTTCAGAGCGGGGATCTTGATAGGTAGCACGTACCCCGCGAAAGGAATCCGAAGATAAGGTCGTCGCGATCATGAACGAGCGCACAATCGAAGCCCGACCCCGTCATCGACCGCGACGGAGGAACGCGCATCGAGTCGTTCGTTCTCTCTTTTTCCAGGATAGAGAGGAGGGGGGGAGTGCAGGAATTGGACGGACCCAAAAGACAAGTCAGAAATTTCGATCCCTTCAGCAACCAAATAGATCCGAAAACAGCGACTGCGTCTCAACGAGTACACGGGCGAGTAAACATCGAAACTGCAAAGGAAAAGACGAGATGCATTCATGACGGTACTAGAGCGAGAGATGCGGACGCCCAGAAGCCGAAGTAATCTCTTCTGCTCTGCCGCTTTTTGGAAAAAAAAGCCTCGACAAGTCACGGGGGAGGAAGGTGTGCGTGCTTGAAAGCAATTGCTTGCGTCTGCTGCAATTCGGGCATTATGCACAAAGCCTCAAAGTGGAGTGAGGTTGGACATCTTGTTCTTCATAATTTGAGAGGTTACCAATCAGTTCGCCTCGGAAACACGTCTTGCCGGCGGATCTGATTTTCTCGATGCAGCAGTTCTGCTGGGGTTTTTAGCAGTTGGTGCCCCGACGGTCGACCCTGATTAAATCAATTCAACTGAAAGATGAGCTTAATTCCCGATGATGTTCTGTGATAGCAGGAATACGAGTTTATAAGCAAGACTGGCTACCGGGCATATTAGACATGCGAACACAGCATTATAAGTAGAGGATGTGCGCTGCAACCCTGACGTTTATAAGCGGAAATTTTTTGACAACCACGGTGGTTATTCAATGCAATTCATACATCCCTCTATTCGCATGAACATGTCTGTGTGTGGATCTGTGATAGAGACAGAGGGAGAGAAAGGGAGTTTACCAGAATTAGGAAGAGAGAATCGCTTCTTTGCCTGTTTATCAGATGGCACTGATCTCTCTTTAGGATTACTTTGCGATCTGGAACTACGACCAGGCCTGGCTTGGGCCAATTGAATTCCATCATTGACAAGCTTTGACTCTGGCTCGGAAGGGACTGCCTGATCAGAGGGCATCGTATTCAATGACTTATTAGGTGAAGAGCCAACATCATTAGCCTGAGAAGACCCTCTTTTCTGATTGCAAAGATTTGTCGAACCCGGTTTCTTGCTGGCAGACTTCGACTGGGCTCTAGTGTCATCTGCACTCTGCGCTGAGCCACTTTCTTGAATTGTCAGTCCATCACCAATATTAATGTCAAGAAATCGGTTCTCCCATGGACGAACTGCCATCCATCTCTCCAACCAGGTCCATCCCCAGCTGCTTTTGTCAGGTTCAAACCCTGTAGGTGCTGCCAGCTGTTTTGATCCTGCCTGCCACTGCATGAAGAGAAAAAAAAAAAGGCCAATGTGAAGTAAAAACAAGGAGATTGTAATTGCCACTGCATAGTACTATAAGAGAGTTTTAGGCTCATGAAACTCAGTGCTAGATTGTGATTGTATTTTGATTGTAGTAATGGTCTCAAGCTCTAACCATGCAAAAAATGACACAGCATAGTTGAGAAAAGATGGCAATTGTGCATAAAGTCCACTTCCCTAAGCACATATTATAGAATCTGCTTAGTTTACAGTAAATTGTCAGTAAGAAAATGGGTAATTATGTATTCATGCACCTTGTAAGACAAAGTTAATTTTGTTCATTTCACATATAGTGTGCAACTAGTGATGCGTGCATACATTTTAAGGCATACACAATCCTGGTGCACTTCATTGTTTGATGATGCAAATATTAAGCTAACCAGAGAAGATGCATCCTGTACCACATTCATGTGGAGGCTAAATGATTCTGCAAATTTTTGCATTGAAAGTTGAAACTACTATAAACTACAAAGAACACATCCAGTTTAGGTGAAGGCTGAACCGTTAGGTATTGAATTTAATTGGGCTCTTAGGTTAACTATTCCGTCTCAAATTTACCTTTCTGTTGAGTCTACACACTTAAATTGGCAGCCTAAGACGGAGTTTAAAATCTGACATGCTCTAATCAAACTGAGTTTAAAATCTGATATCACCAGAGAAGATGGAGGAAAAGCATAGTTCACAGACATATCCATGGTAATATCAAATATAGCTTACCTGATGAGCTAAAGCATAAGCCATGGCTCTTTCGCGCTTAGCTGCAGCTTCCTGCCTCTTCACTAACTTGGCTTGAATTTCTTTAGCAGATCCTATGCGGTCACACCAACCTTCCTGCTCAAATGCAAGAAACGAAAACACTCATTAAAACTAGCGAATGACCATGTACATAGTTATTCCTATGTTCATGTGGCAGAATTTTGTTCATCATTTAACAATTTAACACAGAGACCATATTTAGAGGCATTGTGTTCTCAAACGAGATAGCACCGCCAGTGAAGATGAGGAAATAAAATTAACACGAAGCACCTTACACATTTCATGATTTTTATATATTATGTTTTTCATTTTCATTGCTAGGAGGGAAAGTCATTAAGTAGAAGTTTTAAAATTTCATCCCTCCCAAACGGTTTCAACCACTATTGATGCTGTCCAGGACCTACATCCAGTGGCATCCATTCAACATGTGGAGAGTGTGACTGACTCCTTAAGACAGCAAATAAAGTGAAATAATTGGAACCATCTAAAGAAAATCTGATAAGTTGTTATCTCCCATCAGTTACTGTGGTAGTTGCATCAAACTAATTTAAGAAATCACAACACTTGAATGGTTTCCTTTGCTGCATATGTGGTCCCTCTGTGGTTAAGCATGATGTTCTGTAATCATTATAATTTCTAAATGGATTAACACAAGTACTAGACCTTGAAGATGCAGCTTTGTACTGCTGACATTGCACTGGTGATGTATTTGTATCATTGATATATATAAAAAAAAATGAAAGTTCCTCGTCTATGATGAATGAGGTGGAAGAAAATGCAGACCCTTCAATATGAGAATTGCAATAAAAGCAGCATACTTCAATCTGCCGAGCTTGAGCCTCCTTTGCAGTTTGTTGCTTAAATTTCTGTTCCGCTGTTTGACTTTCCAATGCTAGTCGCACCCGCCTTGCCCGTACATGGGCTTGAACTCTGACTAAAGCTTGCATGCAACGCAGTGTCATTGCAGCTTGCTTTCTCACAGAATGACCTCTGATAAGGGCCTGAAGCCTCACCAACCCTTTCAAAGCACTTAAAGCTCTTCTTGCCTGGTGCAGAAGCCATGAAACTGACCAATGAGACTAAGTTGTGTGAGATACAACCATAACTCTGCCAATACTTTCAGTTCATTAAAAGCTCTTAGTAAAACATCTATTTGACAGCCATTTTTACAAGATCCCATTGACATCCTGATCGATTAAATTGGCTTGTCGTTAAGTTTCGTAGAAAGAGAATGATGTGACTGACTAGGATACTCTGCAGTAGCAGCGGGTGATCATAAAGAAAAACCTTATGGAAAAAGAGATATTTGTAAGTAGAGGTACCTTCATATGCTCTGTCAGATATCATGACACCATTTTATGCTGTTTCAAAAGATTGTAAGAGAAATGCCCTTAAGAATTTTGACTCAGATACTGAATACAGTTACTGATGCAGTAATTGTCATGTCATGATGACCATTTCATTAATATGTTGAACCCACGAAATACTTATCCAGCACAACATTGCCGACCACTTATGAGACAAATCCATAACATGCTCTCAATTCACTGTTTGCCATGATCATTCCACGTGAACTTTCATTCACTTGAAATGCCTTGACATTTCCATAACTATTCCTTGGCTGTCAATTAAATATATGATAAGTGAGAAAATGAAATTGAGAAAATAACTGAGCAGAACAAAGGAGCTTCAGTAACTTCCTAAAGCGACTTCTTTTGACCTGACCAAGCATCCCGTCAATCTTGGGAATTACTAAAAACTTCTATTCAAGAGACTCTCATCAGGTCAATAAAGACTGAAGATCATATGCAGATCGAACTGGCTGCAAAAATCAATACCAGGAAACCCCGGAAAGCTGTTTGGATGTGCGTTGCAGCCAACTCTTCTCTTAAAATTTGCTGGTGGTGATCAGTTTTCTGTACTTCAAAGCAGGTGGAAAGACTACAAGCAGCATCAGAGATGAAATGTTCATTTGCATCCCCAACATGAGAAGCATAATTGCAATTAAGCTGGTCGTGGATGTTTTTGGTCTCTGTACCAACTGAACAGTTAGCAGAGCACAGAGACTTGGAATGTGATTGGCTACCATTCACCTTCTGTAAAGGGTACAAAATCATGCTGTAGTTATAAAGAGGCTGAAATTCAAAACCCTACAAAAATCATAAAAGGAGTGATATTTGAGCTAGGACAACATGACTTCAAAGAAAAGAAGAGATTGTTGTTTAGCATGTGAATATCATGCAGTCATAGTCTGTCTTTAGGCAATACTAGACCAGAGGTTTACTTCATATTTTGCCGACTTGAACAGTATCTTCTCAGTATTCAGACCTTTCCACTTTGACAAAGGTCTGGATAACTTATTGACTTTGCAGAGCACCACACATCCTACATAAAATCCAGTGAAAGAGGAGTCCCTCCAGGAAAAACTCTACATTTCTTTTTGTACCAAATTGCCTCGGTCAACAGAACAAAGTATACAAGGCAGCCCCTAGCCCACCATGCTCGCAACGATGCACATACAAACTTCAACAGTAGGGTAGCACGAACCCAGCCTTATACCCACCTCTTCATCCTTATTTGAAAGTGATTTTTGTGATTTTTTCAAACCAACCAAGCCTTTGATCCATTTCCCAGAGACGCCCATTCTGCCTGTTGGATCGTGTCAATCAATAGAACCTGCCAGCAAAAGATGGTTGTGACCATTGCTACCACGTTTTTGCACCTCATAGTAGAAACAAAGGGCGGAAGGAATTAAAAAAAAAAAATCTAAAAGAAAGTTTTTATTTCTTGAACTACACACAAATTGCTACCAATTTCAGGCCATGAACATTTCACAGCGATCATGAGCCGACTTTTACAAGTTAGTAAATTGTTTTACAAGTCCAAGCTGGCATTACCTCTTAAGGCAAATCCACCGTCCTTTCCTGGAAGTTAAATTACAGCAACTTCAGTATTGCAATCAACAGCCTCTCATTGTTGGAACACTTACAAATACTCCTGACCTGAAGCAGGAGCATAGAAAAATCAGGATGGCTTCGCAGATCGAATGTCATCTCAACAGTGTCCAATTCTCATTTAGCTCTACCACAAGCAAAAAGATAAACTGGTCCTCATTTGATGAAAATAGCCAATAGGCTGCATCTGCATAAACTACAGAGCACACGTCCAATTGCTCAGTTCAAGTAATGCTAAGAAAATAGTTGCAGAGGAGGACATGAACAGCATGTGCTATGAAATCAACACTCACCGCAGAACTGTCAGAGCCATCAAAACGATCAATTACAATGCACAAACAATAGGGAGTGACAAATCGATTAGGAACTGCAATGCAGCAAATACAATGCTGCACAGGCTGCTGCACAACCACCGTCCCCACAGTCCTCACACATGTACATAAGACCACAAGGACTCGATCGGCACGAGGAGAAATTTCCACTCCATGATCAAAACGAGGTTAATATAAAGCCATCAAGAAGCAGCTAGCCCACCACATGCAAGTAGACCCCCCCAAAAAAAAAGCCAGCATTCATCAGCCGCAACCGAAACAACATACTCCCGCTCGCTCTCCCTGCTAGGTTTAAATTTCCCACAAAAGGACAGAATGTAAATGAAGCAAGCTGAATCCTAACAACTCAACACAAATGCCACACGGAGAACGAGTGCTGAAAGAAAATAAAGACATCATCAAGCACAGAGAGCTCACGAAGCTCAATTCTCCAGAATCAAAGCCGACGATTGCCAGCAACGAGCACAAGAGCGCATCGCCGATACCCTTCTTCGTCCTCCGTCTTCCCAGTCGATTACGAAGCGAAGGAATCTCTCTCTCTCTCTCTCTCTGTGGGGAAAGGTTTATCGAACCAAGGAAAAGAAAAATTCAATTTTCAAGGCGATATCGGTGTGTGTGTCTCTCTCTGGGGATTATGTGAGAAGGTGGAGGTGATGGAATTAAAGAACGAGCGAGGACAAAGGACAAAAGAAACCGATGATGAAAAATGGGTAAGTAGCGTCGGCGACGTCGACTTGCTGTCGGGTGGACATGCAACAAAACAACAAAACTAGTCAATTGCATGTTGTATGATTAAGATTCCTTCCTATGCATCGGATGCTCTCCTTTGTCTAAATTAGCAATTTCATCCGTCATCCCCAAAAAGACAAAAAAAAACGTATGCTTTTTAATGGATAAATTTAACTGGGCATAGGATCTACAGAAACGATTGGACTACAAAAAGAAATATAGTCATAAAAAATCCTTCTTTCGGTGCCGTAAAAGTGAACGATTCAATTGTGTTTTCACATTATAGACCGGTGAATTGCAAGTCGCATTTGATAGTGAAGGGCGGGGTAGATGCTTCAAAGGGACACCTTGGGTTTTGGCGTTTCAAAGACACTTATTCAAGTGCTAGAGCCTTTCATTATCTGCTATAACCTGCGTGACATAAGATACCCAGCACTATGCCCTCGCATGTTTTTATCATCATCTGATTCTCAAATGAAAAGAAATTAAAGGGGAAAAACGGAAGAAGGGAAGATACAGCTATAGAGATTATAGGCATGAATTTACACAGCCAATAAAATAGTATAAACGAATGGCTTCAAGGACTAACTGATTGGATTATCTATCTTCTTCTGGAGATACCGAAACAGTCTAGCAGCCGACAGCACCGGTTTGTCCCTCGATTTGATACATAGTCTCGCTACCTCCAGGAGATTTCTTAGCTCCCTCGAATCATAGTCATTTCCAAGATCTGGGTCTATCAGCTTATAAATGGAGCTACCCAAATGATATTCTTGAACCCACTGGATCAGATTGGCGCCTCCCCCTTCTGATGATTGCCCAGTGATGAGCTCCAGCATCAGCACGCCAAGCTGGAAAATGATGTTTCTGGATTCTGCCTCAATACAATCTGCAACGAGAATGAGGGATTCGAAAAATATTAATCGAAGGGAATAGGATGCGCATTCATATCATTGCAAAGACAACGTGTATGGTGACGACAGATCACCTTTTGGAGGAGTAGTTCCTGTGTGATTCCCAGAATAACCAAGAAAACCAACGTCTGATAGCTGAGATAATCAAGGAAAATGTCATTTTTGCTTTTGACTTCACGGCAACAGTGCATCAACTTGATTGAATTCCAAAAACTTGTGAATTGAGATTAACTCTAGTCTGATTCAGAAAAGGCAAAGAAGATGCTGGACTAATGCTATGAAAGAAACGAAACAATTCCCTACCTTGGCAATGAAGTTCTCATCCAACATGACATTGCTTGAGTTGACAGATACACGATATACTGGGGGATCATTAAATAGGAGCAAATATTCCTGCAGACAGATTGAGACTCTGTCAACTTGAAATCAGACTTTCCGTGAAAAACAAACTACTATCTTGTGTGCGCATAAGATGGAGCTAGTTTCCTCCCAGCAAATTCAGCATGACAGAAGGATTGGCCTAATACATCTTGTAGTGCTAAGATTTGTAAGTCATTTGATTCAACAGATAAAAACATGCAGACCAAAAGCTTGATAATGTCAATATGTCCATTCATGATTTTGCGATCATCCAGGATTGTGATACTTTTACCAAGGACAAGTTCTAAACATATGGTCGATGTCTCAGGTCATCTAGTAACTAGCTCTCCAGCGAGATTCATGTAAGGTTTTTGATCATGTCTACCATAGACCATTCCAGATTGCAGGGTACACTAATTGAGCAGTTTCATATTTTAGGAAAGCCTCCCAATTTGATTTGTCTCTGTTCCCATGTAAGAAATGAAAATTAAAGTTAAAAGTTACAATAATTCCTTGACTTACCAATGCAGCAGCTACACCATTGGCTATCTGTAATCTCGTTCTCCAATTCAAAGGAGTCCTAAGAGGATCTGCAAAGAGCACCCCTCTTTAGACCAAATTTTATCAAGCCAATAGATAGAAAATGTTTTAACTGACAATTACCATTGAGATGATCCTTCAAGCTTCCGTTCTCGACATTGTCAAACACTAACAAACTGCAAGGTGTAGAACCATTTGTCAATCATTCGTGAGAATTCCAGCTAAACAGAGAGGGTTCAATTTCTCATTCAGTAGAAGATAAGCCACTATGTAGAATAGATATTGTTTTTTCCAAATCACAGGAAAAGGGATACTTGCTCAATTAAGGTACATTGGATGAACAAGCAAGATGACCAACAGGAGAGAAATTTAAAAAAGCAGTTGCCCACATTCATAGACAAAATCTTGTAATGAAGTAAAGTGCAAAATTTTTCAAAATTTGCCCAAATGATGAGGGCCACACCTTTTTTGCCCCATACAGAACCCTCTAAGTGCAAGGAGGTGGCGGTGATGCAAACGGCCTAAGAGCTGCACTTCTCTGTAGAAGACCTCATTACTCTGATCAAATTCCTTAACCTCCTTAACCAAAGCAAGCCCAGCATCATCGAAGTTGGCTCTGTAAGCCGCCCCATGAGAATCGCTATAGATGATCCTGCAAAAACTGTCCGTTGCCTTCTTTATGTCCTTGTACGAGAAGTGCCTCACAAAAGAAACTGGACCTGTAAGTATAAGATGGCAACGACAGTGTGCACGGAGATAGTGAGAAGGACTTCTCCAAGCAAACGGCAGGTGAAGAAGCCTGAACCAGTGATCATTTCAACGAAACCATCGCCACACAGCACAGGTCGAAAAAGTTTCGTAGGTAAAGCGTTTCCTATTTTCACTCTAACATAGTCACAAGGAAAAGAACATCGCTGCCGGCATCATTCCACCTTTCTGGAAGCGATCAAATTCAAGTACTCGAAAGCGACACGAAGGACAACCATCGTAATTAACACGAAGAGAACTAACAAACAGCTGGTATCGTCACGACGTCCCGACATCCAGATCCACATCGAACTCCACATCATAAACCTTCACTGCTCTTCGAATTCTCACGAATTCCCGCACTAATAAGTTCTCATCTCCCATCAGAGATTGGCGATTTGACGCTCAGTACTAACTAATCACGCGAATTATCCAAGAGGATCAGGCACGCAACACGCTCCGAACGCACAAATTCCGGAAAGCAGAGGCCACGAGCAGTCTCACCTCAGTCTCACCTCCGCTCGAATTGCTCGTCACTCGAAGAACTCTCCAACGCGAGGACCACAACGGATTGCTCCCGAATCAGAAAACGTCACGCGACAAAACCGAGCGCGGCGAGCTCTTCAGTTCCGGATCGCGGAACACACCACTCAGAGAGAGAGAAGAGAGAAGAGGGAGCACCGACCTGGCGGAGGAGGAGGGGGGCGGAAGCAGCCGTGGATCTTACGGATC
Organism: Eucalyptus marginata; assembly: GCA_014182565.1. Classification (NCBI taxonomy): domain Eukaryota; kingdom Viridiplantae; phylum Streptophyta; class Magnoliopsida; order Myrtales; family Myrtaceae; genus Eucalyptus; species Eucalyptus marginata. Next base: position 48,483,431 of record CM024586.1, on the reverse strand, counting down.
AGGCGATCGGCGCCGGCCCCGGCCGCCATGAGCTCGCGGCGATGTTGTGCCGGTCCGGAGGAAGAAGACGGGGGAGGGCGCATAAGGTGGGACGGCACAAGTGGCAGCGAAGAAGGTTCTCCTTTCTCATTGCGTCGTCTCTTCTCTCTCTTCCGGTCTTTTGCTTTAATCAAATCTTCGGATGTTGCTTTAATCAAACGTCCCCCATGTTGTCCTTGTCACCGCCCTACTTTTTTTTTTTCATTGCTGGCGCGAATCTGCGAGAGAGCGAGAGAGAGAGAGAGAGAGAGAGAGAGAGAGTCCGTGCGCGAGAGTGCCGGCTCGGTAAAAGAAGACGTTTACCCCGGGTTCTCTTTTGGTTAAAAAGAGTAAAAAAAAAAAAGTTCTCAGTAAAAACTGACCAAATATTCCTGAGCTTGTTGGCAACCCTGAACAAAGAAGAAGAAAGAATTGTCGTGGAAAAAAAAAATGATGGTCAATTTCGTGAGTTACAAGAGATCTATCTCCGAGATTTTGCTTGATTTTATGAAGCATCACATAATATTGGAATCGGATTTCGTCTCACCTTTAAATATTCGATAGTAGAGTTTATATGCTTTTTATATACATGTACAAGCGATGAAATTTATCTAGAACCCATATTTTAAGTCCTATTTAATGGTGTGGGTCATAAATGAGTTGCCTTGGATTTTAAAGACAAGTTTGAATGGGTTTATTTGAGAACTTAATGAGTCTTAAATGAGTTTTCAATGGGTCATAATGAGTTTAATGGGTGAATTTAGGTTGAACCCATTTCGACCCTATCCACCCGTCCGACAAGTCCATATACATGTGATGTGACTTTGTACATTGTGATTGCCAATAAACAAAAGTTTAGATGGGCTTTTTCTTTGCTCTATAGCACTGGCAAGTGGCAACCGAAGTTGAGGATACATATGACGATCTTCATGAGAATAGCCAGGGTGATAACGTAAGAGGATGCCCCATCTGGAAGGGCACCGAATGAATGAGCGAAGGGTGACATCACTGACATGGGCTGAGGAAGATCCCCGAGTCTTATCTAAGACAACTAAATGCATCCCAAGGTCCTAGCTAGAATTGGGCTGGAATAGTGGCGCCCATCCCTAGCTAGTTCCAAAAAAAGTCTGCTCATGCTAGAGGAAGCATCCCCACTTAACGATCGGTCTGCTAGATCATGCAAATTCAAAGAAGTTATCACATATGAGCCATCCACAGGGAAACTTGCATGTGTGGTTTTGGCCGGACTCTCCTTAGATATCTAATGACTTGCTTTGCTGGTCGAGCTCTCCTAACTATTGCCCATTTATTTTGGAATAATCTTTTTAGGAGGAACAATTTCACATATTTTTGTGTAATACTTCTATTATTAAGTATGGCTGATATCATTTTGATGTGTTTTGATTCTCCCGCACAAAAGAGTTTGATGCTTCTGAATTCATTATATTAATTCGACTTTCTATTCTAGCGGTATGTTCTTTATGATCGCAGCTCATGATCTAATTGCCATGTATTTAGCTATTGAACCTCAAAACTTATGTTTTTATGTGATTGCAGCATCAAAAGGAAAGTCTGAACTTCCCATTCGTAATATTTGATCTCAGGGGCATTTCCCGATCGCATTTTATTGTTTGGGCAAGACATGGCAACTACACATATCTATTAATATTACTTAAACTTGTAGACCTCATTGGATTGGTTGTGATATTGATCTTATGGGAAACGAAATCAAAGAATATAGAGACTCTCTATGTAGTTGTCTATCCAGGCGATCAATCTCACACCTTGCGAACGAAGGGGAGTCGGCATGGTGGCACAGTCCTCCATTTCATGGGTTCCGATGGTCGATGGTCGAATATGATCAGTTTTAATTGATTCTCTTCTGGTTTAGTTCTTTTGGGACGGGCCTCCATTTCCTGTGCTCTCGTTATGCATCGGTCACGCTCCCCAGCCTAAGATCATTTGTTTTTCCCTCGTTCCTTTTTCTCCACAAGGATGCAACATTCGAGTTTCGGCCACTAAAAAAGATGAAATATAGAATCATCAAGCCAACTCAACTCGATAGCAAGTGTGACTCATTTTTTATGTTCTTCAAACGATATGAAGTAGCTTCTCTGATGATGATTCGTCTCGGTGCTCATAGGTAATCTTCACAGCATTTGGTTCGGTTTGTGCATCCGCAGATCACCAACTTGCAGACGTGGAGAGTCTCTGGGGTTTGGTTTGCTCTTGATGTCCTGCCTCCCGTTATCGGTCTTTGGCAAAGCCTTCGTAAATGTTCCAATCTTCAGTCATTCATACATCATCCAGGACTATGAGATACCTCACAGAGCTTAAGAAATCATTTAGACCATTGGCTAACTCGATATCTGTTGATCTGTCAGCTGGTGCCTGTTGATCTATCATAACATTCTCTGACAATTTGCCTTGCGTCGGATTTGTTTGTGTCCATCAGCCTTGATTTCATGACCTTGTAATGGTGCTCTTGATCTATCATAAAATTCTCTTTGACTTTACTCTTATAAGAAGTTCTCTTTGACGAAATTCCTATAAGAAGGTCCCGACAGCAGCACGCTCTGAGCTGCTACTTCATAGAAAGAAAGAAGTTCGGCTAAAGTGTATTTCAATTTTACCAGTTGCTTTCTAAAGTGTGTTTCACATTGATTACCAAATAATATTTGCATTAAAAGAAAATCTTTGGAGGCAAAGTACTTTATCTAGATACAAATTCATCATGCCAAAACTCTCCCAAACGCATGCTAAGTGGTTGAGGCGTTAAACCTTCAAATTTTAATAATCATTAGATCACCGATAATCAATCTTGACCGTTAGATCTCTTAGTGTGAGCAAAGCTTGTAACTATATAAGACAAAGATAATTATTAAAATGAATGGTTCTTTCTACATAGTCATTAATTTAGAAACAAATTTTCCATTAATCATGATAAATTCAAAATATTTCAAAACAATAAATTGATATGTACCTTGTTTGTTAGTATCGTATTTGGTCTTCAAGGTATTCCAAATACTTCTAGGAGTTGTGTAAGACTGAAAAATTTCATATAAATGATCTGGTAGCAAAGCATTAAGAATTCTTTCTTAGCAACTCATATCCATCATCATTTTTTTGTCAAGATTATCACAAGTTAGCATGCCACTTTTATTAATAAATTTCAAAATGTCATGTCCAACATGTTATAATTTATCATTCTACAAGAAAGACGACTCAATCATATAAACAGACATCAATACTTATTTGTCAAGATTGCGAGCACTTAATGTAGCAACGGCCTCTATCTCCATTATAGTAATACCTCAAGCGATGACCTAGAATGCTACAATAAAGATGACTGACAAACCAACTTTTGCATGTACCTCGATTTAAAACAAAAATATAAAGATTATGTTTAGTTTGGATAACTCAATATCTCAATCTTTTTCATTCAATTTTTCTATGGATTTATGAAATTAAAACAACAAAGAATAGTAAAAACCTTCCACTCACGTGTTGTTTTGATATTAATTACTATGGTAATCGCATGTGGGAGTTATTGGATCTTGCAATTAGATAAACTGAAACGCTAAATAATAAGGAACACAAGAGATTTACGAGGTTCGATCTAAGGGTCATTACTTATTCTATAGAGAGACCCATGAGAGTTAAATAATTATAATCGCTCTCACGCTCAAGTGTTAGTCAAAATGGATGTTTATCTTTCCAAAAGAAAAAACAAATCCTCCGTGCCCAAGAGATAAAAGAAAATCAGCAACTTTTGTATTTTAAGACCACTTCTCACCGTCAATTTGAATTAAATAAGAGAATATTGATCTTGATTAATCGAAATCCAACCAAGATTTGCCTTGAAAGCCTAATTATCTTTACAATACGCATCGGTCTATATTAACAATTAGTACCTCCTAAACTCAGGATTGTGTAGAAGTAACCACTGTTTTGGTTATGATCTTTTTCTATTTAGGCCGTTATATTAAACATTATTTTTTAACAAAAGTAAATAATTTGTTCCCTTTAAACTTCAATATAATGATTGTAGGAGTATTTGTGACAGGCACATTAGGCAGGTGCAGTGCTAACTTTTATTAGGTAGATTGAAAAGCGATAGATTAACTTTAAATAAATTTTACAAAAACTAAACATTGCATGTTAATACGAAAAATTGTCATCCTCAAAATATACATATGTAATAATTTATAATTTAAAATATTTAAAATTAAATCAATGTCGACACTTTCTTTCAATATTTACATCAAGCATATTAAGATAATAACTAACCTAGCTAAAAATGAGCTACATTGGAATAAATATGGCTTTAATGTACATAATGCTAAATCTATAATGCTGACATATTTATTGAATTGATTATAATTCACGTATCAATATTATGTGTACCTGTGGTAATCAAGTAAAAAAAAAGGTTGTAAGATGACATAAATACAAAGCGCATTTAAAATGAGACATGACCATTCAATTTATTTATTAATGAAATCGTTATATTTTTCCTCTATTTTTATTTTAAACAATAGGTGGCGAGTTCTCTTAAAGAATAAAATAACATTCCGTGTCAGGCTCTTTGTAAAAAAAAGATAAATATAATTAATTGAAGGTTGTTGTTGTAGATTTTATTTTTTTCTCGGTTTCTCCACTCTCCCGCATCCCCAGAACTTCACTTCTTCCCGTGTCAACTATTCACGGATTACTTTCACCGCCCTCTCTATCTGAGCCACTGATTGCTTTTTTGGGGACGTAAGTATAGTGAAAAGATGTGTTATTGATATGAAGTTATTAATTGATTATCTGTTATCGATTACGTTAAACACATTATTAAATGATGATACTGTACACAAGACTAGAATTTGAAGACTATTAGTATCATTATTCCCATAAAAAGACAATGTTACTGGTGGATAAACATCGTCCCTTGCTACAATAGATGTTATGGTCCAACAACAACTCATCACTACTTCTTTGTTTACTCTTTTTTTTTTTTCTTTTTTGGCGATATTCATCTTGTTTTGATAAAGAATTATGTAATTTGAAGCATTCCTTTTGTTTACTGAAACATTGTCTAGGAAAAGAGGATCCACTTTGCATGTCGAAAGAAAAATAAGAAATATAAATGTGGTGGGAAAATAAATATGAAGAGTTGTCTATTTAGGAAAATAAACCCATACTCTCACTAACAAATTATAGGATTCAACTCATCGAAACACACGACAAAATCTAAATGTAAATTAAAAAGTGTAAAATACCTTATTATTCAAGTGTCAAAGGTCAATTTACCTTTAAATTACAATTTCACGCATCATTCACTATGGTGTGGCTATCACTTGATTAAATGATATGTATGGATCCTTTTACAGATTTTATTTGTGAAAGCTTGAAAAGAAAACTAACTTTTAAGATTTTTGCGAAGCGACTTGTTGAAAAAGGTAAAAGGTAAACCGAATTCTAAAAATTCGTCTTTCCTCGCATAAGAAAGGCCCTTATTTGAGGAGTAGGCTCATCAAAGAAGTTGCACTAATGGCGAATTGGGAAGAACTCCCACGAGAGCTCCTAGAGCTCATCTCAACGGCTAGCCATAGAAGACTTTATAGCCTTTGGAGCGGTGTGCACCTCATGGCGGTCCGTCGCCACCAAGGAGATGTACGACGCGAAGTCGAAAGCCCCGTGGCTCGTGACCAGTGCGTACAAAAAAATGGCTGAATTCTGCAGCCCCTCTAGAGGGAGAATTTACCCAGTGAAGTCGCCGGGAACTCGAGCCCAGACCTTGTCCCCACGGGGATGGATGCTCCTGTCAAACTGGGACCATAAATACCGCATCTTCAATCCGGTTTCGAGCGTCAGCATCGAACTCCCTGCCTTGCAGAAGCTTCTCCGCACGTCACCTCTCCACGTGGAACTCGACAGGCTGATGCAGCTCATTTGCGTTTGCGTCTGCTTGAGAATCAACAGGATCGCGTTGTCCTCGAGCCCTTCTTTGTCCAGGAGCTACGCTGTCATGATCACTGTGAATTGGGATCTTGGACGAGGACGCCTCACCTTCCACAGATCAGGAGAAGATGAGTGGACGGTAGTGAGTCGCCCGGCCGAGACGGGTCCTCATTGGCCCAAAGTCCTTCAACTGATTTATTACGACGGGCTATTCGTTGCGGAAAATCACATAACGACTCTCAACGAGAAAGAGAGACGCATGGAATCGCGACTAGTTCTAGGGCAGAACTTCAACGGCTGGCCGTATCTCGTCGAATGTTCGGGTTCATTGCTGGTGGCTTGGAAGACAAGGGGTGGCAAGGGGAATAGATTCCGAGTTTTCGAAGTGGATTTGGAGAATGGAACTCAGGAAGAGGTCAGGAGCTTGGGGAACGCGTCTCTCTTCTTGAATGACAACTCTTCCTTCTCCATGGAGTTTAACGCTGGGTCTTGCCTTCTCGGAATCAAGCCAAACCACATCTATTACGTAGAAGAGAAGAAGGAGAAGATTTACAGCATGGATAACGGAAACGTCGAGACATTCTCCGATGCGACTGATCACGGTCGTGCAGGCCAATGGTGCCGTCATGAACGCCAATGGTTCCAACCTGATTTCTGAATTTTTTTCCCTCTTCGGAATTCTAAGCTTCAGGTACCATCTCATTGGATTATATTACGGAAGATTTGCCAAAGATTTGCATTCTGTTTTTCTTTTCTAATATTTGGCGCATCTCTTATTATCGATAAAGATTTAGTTTTTACTTTTAGTTAGCATAATATTTGGTGTATCTCTTAGAATTAGCTAGGGATATTACGTAGATCTTTTCATTCTCTTTTCTGTTAAGCAATATATTGCACAAATATATATACTGTAAGTTAAGCAATACAAGTGAATTACAATTTATTTCATAGTATCAGAGCTGGACGTTCTGAATTCAAATTTTTCCAGGCCTCATTTGTTTCCTTAATTAAATATGTTCACGCTTGGTACTAGGCAAAAAGACCAGACTAATCATGAGAGGGAGTGTTGGAATAATTAAATATTAAACCATGCCTTCTTTTAATACCTTAAGCTTTTAGAAGTTAATAATGGTCTCACAAAATTTCACGGGGTATCAGAGCTTAGGAACAATTTGCTGAGCCTCACGTCACATTTTTAGCTACTGTGGATTAAAAGAAGAATCTACAATTCGTGCGGAAAGATGTGCATAATTGGCTTAGTAACCACCTATCTAGATTTCAATTTTTTAAAATTTAAGCAGGGGAAATGAATATGAATTTAAATATTAGGGATATGTGTTCATCAAAATCTAAATAGGACATTAGTAAAGTAATTGCCTATGAATATCAAATATGAATTATAAATAATGTCGGATGCCCTCTTTACTCTTTTTTATTTTTTTATTGGGGAGATGAGAGAGATATTATGGTCATCTGGAAATTTGTTATATATAGTAGAGATAAATATAGATAGATGACAGTAGATTAAGAGAACTTAGCAACTTGCAAAAAAAAAAAACAGCACCATTTATCAAATTTTTCCCATTGAACATAGACAATTGGAAAACATGGTACGGTAGTTTTTATTTTTTCTCAGTTCCTCTACTCTCCCGTATCTCCATAACTTTTCTTTTTCCCTTATCGACTATTGAGGCATTACTTTCACCACTCTCTCTATCTAAACCACCTTTTTTTTTGGGACGCAAGTATAGCGAAAAGATGTGTTATTGATCCAAAGTTATTAATTAATTATTTCTATGATGGGTCACATTAAACACAACATTGAAGGATGATATCGTACATGAGACTAAAATTTGAGAACTATTGATATCATTATTCCCTTAAAAAAATCATGTCATCATCCTACCACAACAGATGTTATGGTCCAACAACGGATCCTCACTACTTCTTTGTTTACCCCTTTTTTGTGCAGTCTTCATCTTATTGTGATAAAGAATTATGTAACTTTGAAGCCTTCCTTATGTTGAAACATTGCTGATGACAAAAGAGCATACACATTGCATGTCGAAAGAAAAATAAGAAATATAAATGTGGTGGGAAAAATACACCTCAAGTTTTGTCTATTTAGGGAAATAAACCCATACTCATTTACAAAGTATAGGATTAAACTCATGAGAATAATAATATATTTTAAATCACGAAAAATTAAATAAAAAATTATAAATTATTGCAAGGTTTATTTGTGATTCATAACAAATCGTTATTCTTACGGAAACCCAAAAATTGTTGTGCTAACAAAGATTTTGACATTTTCATAACGGTTTTACATTAATTCAAGTTCAGTGTTGATTAGATTCCAATTTGGGTTACGTTCTACCTGCATCGTGCGGCAGCTTATTTACATGTACTTTTTGTCTTTTGTTGTCAATTTAAGAATGAAAATTTGAAATTTCAGTTTGTGGTCATGCCCCGTTGTGCACCTTTCGATCTTCGTTCAACGAATGCCGATGGTCTGATTAGATTATGCCCATGAAAAGTAGGCGAACTTCCAGCCAATAAGTAACTTTTACTGATTAGTAATTAGTTATTTAAATTAAAATGACTTGGTTTGATACTTAGGTGCATTTGGCACAGCTATATAAAAGGACTTTAGGTCCATAAAGATCTTTAGCCTAATGCAAGTCCTACCTGACATTGGCATTTATCATTTTCAGGTACTATGTCGTTGGATTAAAAGAACAATCATGCGGAAAGATGTGCATAATTGGCTTGGTAACCACTTGTCTAGATTTTAATTTTAAATATTTTAAGCAGAAGAGACGAATATGAATTTAAATTTAAGTATATGTGTTCATCAAAATCTAAATAGGAGATTTATGAAGTATGGATATCAAATTTTAATTGCAAATAATGCCAGATGTCCTCTTTATTTTTATTTTTTTTACATGGAGATGAGATAAGGATAATTTGATCGTTTGAAAATTTGTTATATATAATAGAGATAAATATAGATAGATAACAATAATTTATTGAATTTTTCAGATTGAACATAGATAATTGCACAGCATGGTACGATAGTCAAAAACATTTTGATCGATTTAAATCGCCATTTGTCACACAGGATGCTAACTACTAGAATGACCTAATTATCATTCCAAATCACAATGATAAAAAGGCCCAATTAGTTTTGTTCAATTTCGAGACCTCTGGACATGATTCATAGCTATCATGACCTAATTTTTGTTGGAATACAACACCTAATATGATAATAAACCGCCAAAGAGAAGTGTGCTGCAGCGCAACACTTAAACCGCCAAAGAAGAATAATAATAAGAAGCAGAAAAGCAAGCTTCAACTTCGTAGACTTGAACGTGAAGGAATGAAGGGGCACACATTAAAATAATAAGAAGCCAAAAGCATGAAGAATACTTAGTGAAGAAGAGAAACTTGAAGAAAGTCAAGAATAGCGGCTGAAGGAGAACAAACTAGAGAAGTCTACGTGCATGGGAAATTTGTGCATGGGAAATCTTGAATGAAAGTCAACAATGGCTGCTTAACCATGAAGAAAGAAGGATCAAGAGTACGTGGGCAGCAAGTACTCTTGATGAAGAAGAAAATGAGTTGTCTTGCATGTTGAAGTCCAGGCGGCAGAATCCAGGCGGTGGATGTGAGGCGGTGGAACTCTTATAAATATGGCAGTACGTGAAGCAGTTGAGCTCAGGCCAAAAGGCCTCAAGGTGAAAGAGAGGCTTAACAGCCTCAAGCCACCACAGGAGGAGCGGAGAGGCTAGGGAGAGAGCCTCAAGTTAACAGGCCGGGAGAGGGCCTCACGCCACACGCAGGCGAGAGAACCTCAGGCCAGAGAGGAAGCCACTAGGTACGAGGTGAGCTTCGGGAAAGCCTCCAGCGGTGAGAGCCGGAACGAGGGAAGTCGCGGGTGCAGCGGTGAACTTCGAGAAAGAGACACTGCGGCCTCGGTAGCTACTGTGTGAAGCGAGTTATCCTCCGTGATCGAGAAGGGAAGAAAAATATAATAGCTGAGTGTATGCTTGTATTAATTTGTTTGAGTGTGTATTTGTATCAGCTAGTTTGATTTGAGTATTTTAACGCTTCCGCATATTTTATAAGCTGCGCACTCTACAATTAATATTTGAATAGCAAAGGGTCGCATACCCTAAAATTGGTACCAAACCATTTTGGTTCCTACAATTTTGGCATCAAAACGTTTGATTGTCGATAATTTCCTCAACCGACATCCAATCAACTCAATTTTCATCCCATTGGAACGCTTGGGATCTTTTGTTTAATCTGTGAATGCACTGAAGTTGCATATTTTGAAAAGACAATATTGACACATGGCGAGGTGGAGCGAAGTCATTATTCACCCCACTATGTGACAATTTATTTGGTCGAATATATGTGACCATTTTCCTAGAAGAAAAAAAAAACGAGAAAAATTTGGAAAAGAACTATAAGTTACAATGAATGTAGAATAACGTAGCAAGGCAATTTTTTATAAGAAACTTGTGCACAGTCAGAGCTTATATGGGTATTTACATAGCAAAAATAACACAATTTTGGTGCTGATATAGAAACTAATTTATTAAATTCGGCATCAACATATTATGTAGCGTACGAAATATATAACACAATCCACAAGTATAACTCGGGCACCATGGTAGCAAAAAGACCGTTGCGAAAAATTCAAGATAGAAAGTGGCAATTTTATATAATGGATTTCAGCCGAAATCATCTCCTTATGCCTCATCGGTCTCTCCTCTCTCGAGCCCATCTTTTTTCCTCATGATTCCCCACCACCAAACCGAGATGACAAATAAAAAATTGTCGGCCGTAGTTCCTCGGATGTAATTATAAGAAAACACGGCCCGTTAGAACACTCTTAGTTTAATTTTACTATTCTATCCTCATTCATCATTGATGTTTTCCATTTATAAAGGGCCAATTTAGGAAGCCGAAGAATGAGACCAGCTACATAAGTTCCCCTTTAATTCTGCCACGTGTCACTGCTTTGTAATTTTCGAGATCGCGACTTTAAACTCATCGGAAATTAGTCATGGCACACGTGGTCCCCCAAAAAAAAAAAAAAAAAACACTGCAATAATATATTACGCAAAAATACAGGAAAACGAAAATCCAGGTGACATTATCATAGGGGGCACGGTCGTAAGTTCACAATCTCGGCCCTCCCCTCCCGAGCGCCCGGCGGGCGTAAACCGACGGTGGGTGGTGGGGACGGCGGGGAACCGGATGGAACCCCGCGGGGGGTAATCAAAAAATTGGACGGCCCAGATCGCGCCTCGTTAACCTCGACGCGGGCCCCGAGAAACCGTTGAAAACTCACCGGACGCGAGCTCCGAGTTTCCAAAACAGTTGGTAAGCTCGCTTGACGTCCAGACAAAACCGAAACCGCCACGTGTACGCCGGCCTGCCCACCCACCCTCCCCTCGCAGCTCCGAAATCAAACGGACGCGAGAAACCGACAGTGGCCCCCGAAGTTCATCAGGATAACAAAACAGCAGCAGTCGCGCACCCTCGGTCGTCGCGTCCTGCAATTTTTCGATTTTCTGTTCGTTGGATTTCGGGTTTTTTTACTTTTTCTCTCCTTTCTTTTTTGTTTTTGCGGGGTTCTTTGTGCAGAGTTCGCGGAGCCGGAACGAAGAGATAGAGAGAGAGAGTGGAGCTCCGGCGAAATGGCGAGCGGCGAGCTGAATGCGGCGGAGCGGCAGGAGGAGGGCGGCGTCGAGCTCCCGGCTCCCTCGGGCTGGAAGAAGAAGGTGCCGCCTCTTGCTATTCTGCCCCCTTTTTGCCCCTTTTTTCGATTTCGTTCGGTCGGAGCCCTAATTTTGTTCCGCCGCGAGTGCTGGCTTTTTCTGGATTTTCCTCGTGTTAGGTTTTCGTTTATGAGGAAGCTGGTTTTTGATGGTTTCCTTGAAAATGCGGGTGACTGTGCTAGTGATAGCGATTTCCTCTTTTGCAAAATCGAGAGGGCGAGCGTGGTCGGTTACCTTGCTGTTCTTCGTGTGCGGATGAGGCTGGGCGTCTGTCAGTTGATGAAGTTACGCACTTCTATTTTTGCATTCTCTGTCGAGCTCAATTTCTGAGATATCTGTGGAATTCTAGAAGCATGGAAATTAAAGAAAGTTTCCTTTTGATTAGGCCTGCAGCTACTGTAGCTGCGCAATCAGTAATGCAGCTGCTGTTGTTTCTTTTGCTTGATCTTTTTCCTTCTTTGTCTCTTTTTTTTTTTTTCCGGATTTTTGGTGGGCTGTGTGGGGTCGGTGTCGTACCCATATTCAATTGCTATGTATTGAATCGAGGGGGGGATTTTGGATTTGTCTATCATGAAGAACTGCTCTTTTCTTTTTTTTTTCCTAAAAGCAAATAAAAGATTAATTTTAAGTCATCATTTCAATCTTGTCTTGGCTAATTTGGTATCTTTTTCTGTTCACTGCTGGTCTGGAGCACTATAACTTGGTACATTGTTCAGTGGCTGGTTTACTTTTAGTTACTTAAAGATAGATGTGTTTTTTTTTTTTTTAGGGACTTCGATGTGTACTTTTAGTAACTTACTTAAAGATAGATGTGTTTTTCTTAGGGACTTCGATGTTCTTTTTCCTGTACATGTTCTTCATCTCCAACTCGTCACAACACGTGCTTGCATCCTGCTCTTTCCATGTGATTGTTTTCACCATGAAGATGGTTGTCTATATGGAATGCTAATCTAGAAGGAATGGAAATGGATACCATCTTTTGCACCATCAATGTTGTGTATATCTTATGCTATGTTACTTTCACTGAATGTAACTGTGAATTACGCATCATGGGCTGCATATGAATAGTCTACTTGAGGGAAGATTACGAAATGATGCACATATGTAAACATATATGACAATAATCAATTTTAGCTCGATTGGTTTGTAGAGGAACCCTACGTTCTCATGTCCATTCGACACGTGCAATTTCTTTTCCGTCAAGGCAACCTGCAATTTGTACTTGAATTCCTTTTGTATCTGCTTGTTTGGTTTATTCAATAGCCTTTTTTATTGCTTTGCAATATGAAACTCTATTCTTTAACTGTCCGGCTATAAATTCTGCAGGAATATTAGGGTGCCCATAAGGATTTGTAATTCTTGTAATGTAAATTCCTTTATGTACTGCTTGACTTCATCATTTTTGAGATGGCACAAATTTCCCGAATCTCAAATGATTAAACAGTCAAGCTGCCTCAAATTCCATATCACGATATTGGAAACAATTGTACATTCTTTTCTTCCACCAACGCTGTATATTTTTTTCATGCATCTTTTGTGGGTCTATTTCGTAGTCATGCAAGAGTGGAACAAACATGCAATAGCTCATCTCAATCTGAAAAATGTACTTGTTAACCTACTATGTTTTAGGTATTTTTCTCGACAGTGCAGAAAAGTACTGAAAAATAATTCATGGAGTCTTAGCTGTAGGATTAAATCAAAACCACATTAAGTGTGAAAGTTGGACTATCTTTAGCATCATATTCCTAGTAAACCAAAATTTGTGATCAAAAAACATGATCGACTTTTTGTTTGTTTAAATTTGACGGTTTTGATTGATTATGCTTTTGAAGATATTATATTGGGTAGTGGTATTATTCAGTTATTGACTATTCACACTGTTTTATTTGTACAAGGAATAGAAGGATATTGTCTGAATTTCATGGAAGGGAATGTCCTTAATGGTCTGCATGCAAAGAACTTAAAAGTAGTCTTCCATTTTAAATTGAACGGCCCTGGTTTTCTAGAGGCCTGATACATGTGTGAGAAGTGATACTGGCACCTTCTCGAGATAAATGACATGCCTTTAGATGTGAAGAAAAATTCAAGCTGGTAGAACCCGAAGTGAGGTAAGGTTGAAGCCAAACAGCTAAGTTTTCTATGAACATCGTCATGATACTGCTTTGATTGTGAACGGTTCTCTTTGCTCTCTTTGCTCTGCTGAAAACCCCCTAAATTTTCAGGACAGACTTCTTATGTTGTAGACTTGAGGTCTCTAGGGTTGATCAGGCATGAATATTCGAGAGCCCCCGAGAGGTTGAATAAGTAAGAGTAATAGAAAATAAGCACGAAACAAAGTGATTTTGCCTTTAGTGTAGTACGCGTGTTTTCTGACGACGGTTGAGTTCATCCTTCTCTTTTCCCTAATGTGAAAGGTCCATCTTTTCACTGGTTTCATATAAATGTCTTGTCTCTCCTCTGCAATTATATAAGTAAGAAGAGGAATATGTGTCTTGTCTATTGTTCTCGTGTTCGTCCTTCTCTTTTCTGGTTTTTTCGAAAAGAAAAGCAGGTTGTGTTTCCCTATACTTTGTTGCAACATGATGAATCTTACCAACCACAGCTAGCAATCCTTTTCATCTACTCTTTTTTCCTCATACCAGCAGCTCACTCCAAAGAAAAGTGGGACGCCTCGGAGGAACGAGATAGTCTTCATTTCGCCTACTGGCGAGGAGATCAAGAGTAAGAGGCAGTTGGATCAGTATCTCAAATCCCATCCTGGAGGACCATCAGTTTCTGAATTCGAATGGAGCACAGGTCTCTCTCTCTCTCTCTCTCTCTCTCTCTCTCACACACACAGAGGGTGGATATGTGTTGCGTTTGTATTTTTCATGCATTTTCAATGCTGTGGGAATCAGGTGAAACTCCGAGGCGTTCTACGAGGATTAGCGAGAAAGTGAAAGCAACAGAGACCCCTGAAAATGAGCCCCCTCTGAAGCGGTCCAGCGGAAAGAAAGGGGCAAAAGCTAAAAAACAAGATACTGAAGAAGGGCATGAGGATACTGAAGAGAAAGAAGATGCTGCAGCTGGGGAAGAAACTAAAGCAAGCGAGCAAGTGGAAATGAAAGATGCAGTTGAGGATGATCTGGCAAAGAGCAAAGGAGATGTTCCTGATAAAGAATCTGAGGAAAGAGTGCATGAGGCGAACAGTGAGAAGATAGAGAAACCGGGAGCTGCTGGTGAAGCTGAGAAGGAACAGCTTGACCATGAGTCGCAAGCACCCAAAGTAGAGTCAACCAAGGACAATCCTGAAGAGAACTTGGCAGAGCCTGAGTTTGAAGGTAAGACCACTTCTGATGCAAAGGAAGAGCACGTGGGGAGTGAAGCGCCCATATGTGTAGGTTCTGAGGATAAAAAGGAAGGACCCGAGGACAAGCCAGCGGAATCTGAAGCACCATCTGTACAAAAGGAAGGCGAGACTCCAGAATGTCCGAAAGATGGACTTCCTGATGCTGCTAACAAGGCTGTCAAGGACCTTCATCCAGAAGAAGTCGGTGTCGACGGAAATAAGGCGAGTTGAGATGGAAAAGCTTTCCAGATTATCACTCTGACCTCCAGGGATATTTAATATGAGGCTTAGGTCGTGAAGTTATCTATAGAGATTTTGCTAGTCTTAGAACTAAACTAATTTCTTTGTTAACATCATCCTCCGAACTTCATTAAGTCGGATCTTGACACTGGATCTTAAAGCATTGTCATCCCATAGCACGGTGGCAACGATGATGTCCTGTGGCCGTGGCATGGTCGTCACAATAGTTGAAGTTCTTTATGGTGCTTTTTAATTTTTTGGGTTAATTTTTTGTATTGTATCCTAGAATCGAGACACGTGATTCTTGGACATTTTAATCTGCTCTAGATTCAGTGGAACTTTACATCTCGCTATCCTTGTTAATAACCTAAATCCCTTGCAGATGAATTCGTGGCCATCATCGATTTTCTTCTGGCGTGAGATTTCAGTTCTTTCGTACCCGCGTAGCACGACACTGATATGACTTCACTACAATGATCATGAATCGGTACATGGGTCGTTCAGGCATTCGGACTATGGGATGATTGGGGCCGAGTTGGTGATCGATTATTGCTTTATTCCAACGATGTAAGGTCTTTAACCAGATTGCGTGTTTGCCTTGTGTGTTTCTTCGATTGAAGTATGGAGCTGTGATGATTTTAGTTTTATCAAAATCGATTTTCTCGAGAAATTTTGGAGAACCTGCCTTTTGAGAGTGAATTTGCTTTTTCCTGGTTTAGTAGACGTCGCTGGCGTTCCGTGCACTAAAAAGTGGAACCCGGTTTGGCGTTAGTAGCTGGCAAACAATAAATATTGACATGTACTGATATTTATGTATACTTAGAAAACTACAGACTATTTTAATAATATAATGATATTCAGTTTTACAACTTACCAACACCTTGGCAATTGTATCAATTTAAACGAATCTAAAACATTCACACATTAGGTTATTAAAATAGTCGGTAATATTTGAAGTATAAAGAAATGTTGACACATTCCGAAATAAAGAGACGTAAAAAGTTGGTGAGTGATTAAAATAAAATATCTTTACTTGATGAACTTCAATACTTCAAATAAGTTAAGAACGGTGATTTTCAATGAATATTTCATACCTCCTGCACCTCTCGGAACGTGCTACTCACGAAAATCTACCGACAAGTTACTAGCACAGGATCGAGCAACAAAGTTGCAAACTCACTTTTCTATTACCAATATTATTTACCCGTTGAGTACAGATTCAGTGATCTGCCCAATTTTGCCGGAAAGGGAATGTGGAATTTGCAAGGCACACTTCATATCCTCGTCAAAATCAGCATTTACTGTCCCTCGTCATGGACGGTGCTCCACCAACTACCAACCCATCATCATCCCCTCCGGATCTCCAAGTTCCCTCCACTGTAATTCGAACCTCCTCCTCTCTTCTTCTTCTCCTGAGAATTTATGCTTGCATGGCAATGGTGTCCAGATGATCTTGGAACTCAAAACTCGTCCATGACAATGTGCTGTAGCCTCTCCCACTCACCAAACTCTTCTCTGTCCATCTACCACTTATCCCCCACGCTCTCACCTACCAACCCACCTTGCCCAACTCCCATCAAAACCTTGAACTCCTCTCCAAAACCAAACCTTTTCGTCTGCTGATAAGACCAGGTCACACCTCCTCTCTCACTCTCTCTCTCTCTCTCTCTACCCATACGCCTTCCAATGTCGCCGGCCGGAATACTCGCCGGGATATGCCTCCTCGCGGCCCTGTACTGCGGGCTCGACCCGCTCGGGCGGAGCGCGGTGGCGAACTTCCCGGACTTCGAGGCGTACAAGGTCGACATGCCTCCTTGGTCGGACGTGCCCACCGAGAGGGACGCCGAGAACCTGTTGCAGAGGTCGGAGATTAAGTTTCTGAACCAAATACAAGGGCCCGAGAGCATCGCCTTCGACCCGGCGGGTCGCGGGCCCTACACCGGCGTCGCCGACGGCCGAGTCCTGTTCTGGGACGGCGAGTCTTGGAAGGACTTCGCCTACACTTCGGGGAACAGGTCCGTCCCTCTCGGTTCTTTTTGAGCATTTCGCAAATTGAGGCGCTTGAGGGCGTGTCGATGCCATTGCCTGTACCATGAACCATGAGCTATGCAAGTTTTGATCTTTGACGAGAAAGAGAGGGAAAGAGGGCTCAAAGTTCAAACTTTTTTCCTTTCCAGTGAAGCGTCTACTTCACACAGAGCTAAACTATGAAGGTTAAGTTTATCCTTCGAAGATGATACATGGACTTGGAGGGATACTTAGTCCTCGTGTTTACTATATGCATAATGCTTTCAGATCAGACAATCATTGAAAAAGTTATAAAAGCTACAGAAGCCAAGAGCTTGAGGAGCTAAAAGTAAAAACCAAAAGGCTATGGCCGCCCAAAGCGGGCTCAACCATTATCTATGGCAGTTGTTGTTATATAGAAGTTAGGGGTCGTGACTATGTTCTGCCCCCATTTCACCATTTGTCATTTAACATAGTTTGGGTCATCTGACTCCGTATCTACTTTTACTTGAACAAGTTGGTTACTTGTGCACTTAGTAATAAGTATGGTTACTCGAAATTATTCCCAGCAAGAGGACGAGTATGACATGTATGAAAACTGTGGATCGACTGATGATGATGTCACCCAAGGAACATTCCATGTAGTATGACTGCAATATTCTGTTGGATGCAATTTCTCGCCATGATCATATGTTCAAGCCAGAATGATTGAACTCGTTAGTTTGAACTGAATCTGGATGAACATATCAACATGCTTATTGCGCACAATATTCTGATCACTTCACAAGTAATTGGCAATCCTCAGTCCCTTGGTCTATGAAGCCATCACTTGATAGTTCCTATATTTACTAAGGAATGCCGAGTCCCGTATTTGTGAATATGAATCTGAACCAGACTGTTGTTATTTGTCTATTTGATAGCTGCCGGCACATATCAGAATGTCTAATGAAGTTTCATGAGCTACTCATTCTAGTTGAAACCATTTTAGTTTTAACGTGTCAACATGATTTTGATCTTTCTTCAAGATGCTACCTTGTGGAATTAAGTATTAGTAGGTCATGATCAGTCAGAAATGTTCCGGGTTTAGTTTAGTCTCATGCCTGAAGCACTTGACTACTGGCATAAATTGGGCACAGTTGTTTGACTAAATTCACTACATTCATGTATTGTGGTTATCATAGACCTGTCTCCGGATACATTCTATCTTCTAACAAATCTGCCTTTATTTCCAGGTCAGGCCTGTGTGATCCAAAGCCATCTCCTTTGAGTTACTTGAAAAATGAGCATATTTGTGGAAGGCCCCTGGGTCTCAGATTCGACAAGAGAACCGGCAATTTATACATTGCAGATGCATACTTTGGGTTGATGAAAGTAGGTCCTGAAGGTGGATTGGCAACCTCACTCACAACTGAAGCCGAAGGAGTTCCTCTGAGATTCACAAACGATCTTGACATTGATGAAGAAGGGAATGTCTACTTCACAGATAGCAGTATCAAGTACCAAAGGAGGTAAGAATGGCCATCCCTCAACCTTTCCCAATCTTGGATTACACATCCCCATTGCTTCTTATCTGTTTTACATGAGCTGATGGAAACCGCCACCTGTGAAGGTGGATGATTCCTTATTTTCTGAAGAACTCAACATAATCCGATTGGCATGCCTATTTGTTGAGTTTGGAGAACCTGGATTAAGTATTGGTGCTAAAATTTGGATTGTAGAGAGGAGCGGTGGATGTGACTTGATAATCAGCTATTCACTAATTCCACTTTGGTGTATGGTCTTAGGTCAGCTCTTATTATTTCGACCACCTACCTGGTTTGCAAATGATTTCTCTGTTTCATAATCAGGTCTCTCTTTTCTCAGATCCCTGATGACCTTAAGCTCAATGTTTCATTGACTCCAGTCTAAACAGTATCAGTTAGAGAAGAAAATGCTCAAGCAAACATCTTAAATGACTTCTCAAATTCCTGTAGATTGTTGAGAAGGTGTCGTGATAGTTCTATTTTGGGGTGATGACTTTGGTGGTGCCTAAACTTTTCTTCAATATTCAATGTGGTCCCTGAACTTTTTTTTTTGTTCAATCAAATCCCTAAACTGTCGAAAATCTGCTCAATGTAGTCCCTTCATGAAGTTTATCACCACATCATGTACATTTTTTTTGACGTGGACTGCCACATTGGTGTTCAATGGGCC